>RJWJ010027452.1:0-22201 GCA_004363605.1 Indri indri
ACAGTGTCTGTAGTAGTAGATGATTACAGTATAGATGATTGAATTCTCTAATTATTTGCAAGGCACATGCTTCCAAATAATTGTGGGATTGTATGGTGAATTTTGACTATATCACCTTGCTATGTTGTGTTTGCTTAACACTTTGCCTTGTACAGTTCCTTGGGACTGAGTCAAGGTGGTTTTCAGACATGGAAGCTAGTAGCTCATGTAGCATCTGGCAGGGGCTCCCAAACTCTGATAGGGAGCTACCTTAGATCCCTTTCCCAACTCTTGTGAGCAGTGGATGTGGGAGTGGTATGGGGGGTGCACCTTGCTGAAAGGCGGCTGCCCAGCCCTGCACTGCCATTCTTGTTGGATTCAAAAGAGGAACGTATTAAGGAGAAACTTACCACCTGATGGAAATCCCTGGAGGTCACATAGAGGAGACCCAGGGGTAGAAGTCACCCATATAGCAGTGGGTAAGGCAGACAGCAACTGTTTGCGGATCCCCAATTTATCCTATATTTGAACACGAGTATAATTGTTAAATGAATGAGATGTGCCAATTGTCCATCCTTTAGCCCATAACTCTGCTGATGTTTTATGTCCTCCTTCAGTTTCTGTCCATTTGGTTACTCTGTGATGTTTATCTTTTGTACTTTGAGACATGGAAAAAAGTTTAGGATCCCTGAAGGCCAATCAGATTGTGTGATACAAGCTTCTTCATATCACACTTTCATTTTAGCAAATGTCCAGAGGGAAGTCTCATGGAGTGTGGAGTACACCAGGGCACATGGTTCTAACATTCCACATTGGGCGAGTGGTCTACACAGAGCACAGAGAATGCAGCAGGGCAGTGTGTCGAAACTGGCCCCTCTTGCTGAATCCTCACACCGTATTGGGCTGTGAAGAAGACCTATTATTCCTACTACGCTCCATGCAATAAGTCTGTGACTGAAATAACTGGTTATTTTAGCCTTTTTATTGTGTAATATTGATCACTAAATCATACCATTGACCTTACTGTTGTACAGTCTATAAAAACGCGTTAATTTTCTGGGTCAGGACCAGCTTTGCCATACTGGGAATACACAACCAAAAAGAAACGTATTAGGTTGGTGCAAAAGTAATTGCGGTTTCAGACTGTGAATTTTAAATCATTATAACTAGGCTCAAACACATCTTTATTAATCAAAATAGGAACCATTACAATCAACACATTTTTGTAAATGAGAAATAAGTGTGTTTATTCCTGTAGCATAAAAATCTGTGCTTTGGGATTCCAGGAACGCTTGGAAAGCGTTTTCTGCATCCTGCTGGTTGTGGAAGACTTTTCCCTGCAAAAAGTTGTAGAGATGCTTGATGAAGTGGTAGTCAGTTGGCGACAGGTCAGGTGAATATGGTGGATGAGACAAAACGTCGTAGCCCAATTTGTTTAACTTTTGAAGCTTTGGTTGTGTGATGTATGGTCGGGCGTTGTCGTGCAGAAGAATTAGGCCCTTTCTGTTGACCAATGCAGGCTTCAGGCTTTGCAGTTTTCCGTGCATCTCATCGATTTGCTAAGCATACCTTTCAGGTGGAATGGTTTCACTGGGATTCAGAAAGCTGGAGTGGATCAGTCAGGCAGCAGACCACTGAAGAGTGACCATGATCTTTTTTGGTGCAAGTTTGGCTTTGGGAAGTGCTTTGGAGCTTCTTCTTGGTCCAACCACTGGGCTGGTCATTGCTGGTTGTCCTGTAAAATCCACTTTTTGTCGTATGTCACAATCCGATCAAGAAATGGTTCATTGTTGTTGTGTACAAGAAGAGAAGACAACACTTCAAAGAGACGATTTTTTTTTGATTTTTGGTCAGCTCATGGGGCACCCACTTATCAAGCTTTTTC
Organism: Indri indri; assembly: GCA_004363605.1. Taxonomy (NCBI): domain Eukaryota; kingdom Metazoa; phylum Chordata; class Mammalia; order Primates; family Indriidae; genus Indri; species Indri indri. The sequence goes on from RJWJ010027452.1 coordinate 1,865, forward strand.
ACCTTTCCAAATTGCTTCAAGTGCCGAATGACTGTAGAATGGTCAACCTTGAGTTCTTGGGCAACTTCTCATGTAGTTGTAAGAGGATCAGCTTTGATGATTGCTCTCAATCGGTTGTTGTCAACTTCCGATGGCAAGCCACTGTGCTCCTCACCTTCAACTTCAAGGCTCTCCTCTCCTTTGCAAAACTTCTTGAACGACCACTGCACTGTACGTTAGCAGTTCCTGGGCCAAACGCATTGTTAATGAAATGCGTTGTTAATGTTGCGAGTTGTCTCTGTTGCTTTACAACACATTTTGAACTCGAATAAGAAAATCGCTTGAATTTGCTTTTTGTTTAACATCATTTCCATAGTCTAAAATAAATATAAAATAAACAACAAGTAATAAGTCATTAGCGAAAAAACATAAGCAAGAAATGCACATTAAAATGATGTACAACCACATTTAAGAATTCCAATACCAAATGGCAAATTTCAACAATGTTAAAACTGCAGTTACTTTTGCACCAACCTAATAGTTTTTATTATACATTTAGAGTTTGAGCTATGTTACATTAAATTTTAAAAATTCTTTTTAAAACAGGAACACTAATACATGTGTATGGCTGGGTTATCACTGGAAAATTGGAAACCTTCGATTTTGATGCTGAGTACATTGATAGGTAAGCATGTGTTTCTTTCTGTGTTCAACTAGTTACATACAGGCTGGATGGCTTCCTGGGACCAGCTTCCCTGATAGTAATAAATTGTAAGCAGTTGGCACAGAATTGCTATTTTCCTCTTTGCGGTTTGTGGTCCCTGGTGAGTTGGGCTTCAGCAAACTTTGTTAATGTAATTGTAACTGGTCGATTAAGTTGGTCCATTTATTTACTGACAACTAGTCACTCTGGGCTCAGCGTGAAATGTACTGTAATTGCATCTGCGGATTTTCTTTTTCAATTCTCACCCTTCCTCCCCTTGTTTCTGAGGCTGAAATAAATTCTTTATAAAATAATGTGTAAACCCAAAAGCCCATTATAAGTTTCTCGTTTATTTGTTATCCATTTTGCGCATTTAGAAATTCTATTAGTGGGATCAGAGGAAAATGTGGACACAGGTACTAAAAGCCATTGAGCTTTTAATGTTTCCTGGGAATAATTAGGATGTCAACATGACTTTCTTCACTGGAGACTTGTTAAGTGGAAAGTGTTACTAGTAAATCATCCACACTAGGGAGAGAGGACAATAAGACGGAAAGTGTTCAAATTGTGGAGTTTGTGGAAAGCTCTAAGCAACTGTGATCATTCAACAAATGAAGCAATTATATTGAAGATTTATAAGGTAGAAGGAACATAATATTACTATATGCTCAGCTGCATAGATTCTATATGCTGTGTTTAATTTTCTTTCACTCCTGGATGGGTTGGTGGCATCCTCTTCTGTTTTGCTCCATCTTCTGATTCTACCCTATTTGAAGAGAACATGAATTGATTACTCTCAGGACCTACATTTCTGACATTAAATAAAGGTTAATTTGTCTTACAAGAAAATTACTCTTTCTGTGGGGGATAGAAACCCCTAGTACCTCCTTGCCAATATGCCATATTTACTACTTAGTCCCATCTCAGCTTTGGTCTGGGATCTAGCCTTTGAAAGGGGGAATAAAGGCATAAAATCCACAGTAGCTCTGTGTAGACCCAATATGGCCAGTGTGGAGATGATGATTTTGTGGGAAAGGGGAAATGCTTGATAGTGTGAAAGCATGTTCCATGAGAACCCCTTTCTCTCTTGCTGAGAATTTGACTTGACATCCCCTAGCGCACAGCCTTTAGTCACTTGTCAGGGTGCACGATAAATCCAGAGGAAAATGTTCATGGCTATGTTTTCTCTGAGTTTTGTCAGGGATATTTGTTGGGAGCATTGCACTATTGTCCCATGTCTTTTGTTTCCATTTTTTTTATCTAGCCCATTGATCTTGGAAGCTCAAGAAGACAAATGGGTCACTCCTTGCTCTCTTGTAAACAGGCAGACAGGAAGCCGGTGAGTGTCTTTCTTTCCTTGCCAATCTCTATGCATTTATGTTCTTCCACATGAATACAGCACACACAGACACACATACTCTCTCTTTCTCTTACCTACACAAACACACACATACATATCTATTTTTTAATATATATATCACTCATAACTGTTGACTACCTTATCTTTAGACTTGCTGAAAAAGACACAGGAATTGATTCAAAATGCATATTAAAGTGGATTCTAAAACCTTCCTTGAAAACAAATAGCTAATACTTATTAAGGGCTTAATATAGGTCAAGGCCTGCTCTAATGCTTTACATTTAAGTCATATGATAATCTTGTAAGTGTGTATGTTATTAGTCCCAGTTTACAGATTAGGAAACTGAGGCACAGAGAAGTTAAGTAACTTACTAAAGGTCTCACAGAAAGCGAGTGGCAGAAGTGGTATTTGAACCTTGTCTGACTAACCAGTCCCCAGAGTTCACACACTTAACCACCGTACTTTAATGACTAGCCAAAGAAAAAAACAAGTATCTACACGTTCCAATTCAGATAACCAACGTTTTGCTGGATTTTTACTTCACTCTGGGCCTGGGCGGATTAACCTTCCTTTGAGGCCATTATAAGAATTACGCTTTGTAGATTAGCTTTTTGAGACTAGGGTATAGTACCATAGCACCCTGAACATGCCCAATCTCGTCTGATTTTGGAAGCTAAGCAGGGTCAGGCCTGGTTAGTACTTGGATGGGAGTCAAACTGTGAAACGTAGTTTCTTCCTGGCATCTTCGGTTTGCTTGCTCAGGATTGTCCTTTTTGGAGCTCGCACTTGATAACAGATTTTTTTTTTTTTGATAAGGGTTTTGCTATACTTGTTGTATAACAGATTTTGGAAAGAAAGGACCAAATGGAGTTTAGGAGTAAGTTAAATTTTGTCTCTCACACTGTGTGTTTTGCTGGTAGCATATGTGTCAATGATAACTCTAGTTAGTGTTACCCTAAGCACTCACCCCAGTGAGCTCATTATACCTTCAGCACCTACCATTTTCTCTGGTCAGTTTGCCTTTTCTTTTGTTTTCTACTTTCCTCATTAAAGAGCAGAATATCTGAACCAAGTTGTCTGGCAGTTCTTACCTCAGTTTGTTTTCTCCTTAGCTATCCCATTCAGGAAGACCATGGCCTTGGGACTCTGCAGTGCCGTGTGGAAGGCGACTACATCGGTCTGTGAAAGAAGTAACATGATTTTAAAGTCTTGCCATGTATTTCTCTATATTCAGAAAAAACAATTTCAAGAATTAGTTTTCATGAGGATGATAATTGTAACTACCATTTGTTGAGAACTCCCTGAAAAACACTATATAAAGCAGCTTATACATAAACTAATTTCATCCTCACATGATGCCTGTGAGATTGGTGGAATTATTTTCACATTACAGGTGAGAACATTGAAGCTAGTACCTGGTGGAGCAGGATTTATATCATGTCAGTCTAACTCCAAGCCTGGGCTCTTACCTGCTATGCAGTACTACATTTGCACCTTTGTTCTTGAAAGTCCACTAAGCCTGTGGGGTGTTTATTTTGGGAACCATTAAGGAAATTACAGGTTTGGGCAGTAACTTGATGATATCAGAGTCGTTGGGTTTATGGTAGCAATGGCTTGGCCCTGGAGATTCCTGAAGATTCCTGCATTAATGTTGTTTCTTTGTGTTACAGGCTCCCAGAATGTTAGTTTCTCTGTATTTAACAAAGGAAAGTAAGTAACTGGGAGTAGAAGTAGGTAAATTTGTCTTCACTTTATATTATCTCTCTCTCTCTCATCTTGCTTACTTTTTTTTAACTTTTTATAATAGAAAATTTCAAACATACACACACAGAATAGTATAATGAAACTGCATGTACCTTCTTGATTTCCTTTACTTGGGTGAATATAATTGCATCTTATGCACTCATCTGTAGGCAATGCAAGTGTTTCCATGTGATGATGGTACAGCATTTTGGGAATTACCTCTTAAGTAATCTCAAAGTATTGTAGATCTAAAAGTGTCACATATAGCTAATGAGGAACATGGTTTCATGAAATGCATTGTGCCATCCAGGAAGTGCCTTCTTCAACATGGAAAGGTTCCAAATTTCAATGAGCTTTGGAGAGGTAACTTAGGATTCTGGATTCCATATACCTTACCTCATGCTCTGCCACTATATAATTTGCCAGGTGTTTTCCTTAAAAATGCATTGTCTAGCCGATATTAATTTCATTGTGATGCTGGTGATGTATTACCTATACAACCCAAAGTATGGAGATTTCTCTCTCTCATTTTGGAAGGAATAAAACTAATGTTTATTGACTAGTATTGATTATAGACCTTTCCACATTCGTTATTTCACTTAGTGTTTGCGATGCTCTGTGAAGTAGGTATAATTCTCATATGATAATTTTGTAGATCAGGAAACAAACTTTGACCCGTTGATATTGTTCTCTAGTCATCGAAGGGAGTTGGTATCCCAACTGTTCTAAAGATCAACAGATGTTAGTTCACAATCTTCCTTTTAGGCAGCCAATTAAAAAAAAAAGCAATCCCAGAGGATGTTTTCAGCCAAAACACAGCTTTGTCTCTTTTGAAGGTCAATGGTTGATAAGAGTGCATGGCTGATCAGTGCTAAACAGGAGCTTTTCCTGTACCAGACACACTCAGGTACTATTTCCTTTTACCTACACTCCTTACCCACTCCTTCACACCTTGTTGAATGTTGGGCCTGCCTTCCCTATCTCTTGGCCATTTCTCTATGATCATTAACACCTGAAGCCATCCCTATAATCATGGATAGTCTTTCGGTTTTGGTTGAGATTAAGTTGCTTGTATCCGTGTCAGCTTTAGTTATTATATTGGAAAGAGATGTAATCATAGACTTCTGTACAATGTCTATGGATATCAATTGAATGAAAGAGAGTCCTGCCTTATTCTATGTTCTGGAGAGTAACAGAAAAATGGTAGCACTTAAAAAACTCTTAAAGCACATGTTTCCAGTTGCTCTAACACCCAATCTCTGAGATCTGTTCTACAATTTATGACTTGCTGATATTCATGCTAAGCTACTGTGTTGCCACCTGGTGAATAAACTCTCGTACTAAAAACATGAATGCTGAAAACTGGAAACTTGCCTGAAATTGCAAACCCAATTCAGTGGTAGAAAGCTGACTACTAAAGAATACTACTTAGATTCTAGGGTTGACTATGTCAATGACACAGTCACTAAAGAAATGTCTGTGAGGTAGGTTTAGATCCCAGAAGCCATCAACATCTACCTTTGTCAACAGTGCAAGATATTTCATAGGTCATGGGCAAATGCCATTTATTCTCTAGGTAGCCTAATCCTGAAAAAGCTGGATTTTGACCCTTGCTTTGCTTTTCTTTAAACAGGGTAACTAGTTTGTATGGGGGTACATTTGAAGAAGCACCCAAGTTGCTGGTTATAATGACAGTAGAAAGAAGATGTCAGGCCCTTGTTGACTGTTTTACATACAATCTCAATATTTATTTCATTTAGCTATAACACAGGTAACATTAGCCCCATTTTACAGATAAGGAAACAGACTCAGGCAAAGTCACTTGTCCAAAGGTCCTAGTGCTAGAACATGCAGATCTAATTCCAAATCTTATGCCCATGGCCAATATGCTATGGGAAATACACTCTTCTTGCGAAGCTCTTCTCACTCCAAGCTTCTTTGTGAGTCTTTCCTTCACTGTTGAACCCTGAAGTGCTGGATAGGCTGACAGGTGTCTCCGATCACGCAGCTATTTTATATTTCCAGGGCCAATGTCCTTTTCAGATGAGGACTCACAGGCCAGAACTTTTTCATAGCAGAGGAGGCTGTGGGGAGAGGGGATGTGGACAATTGCAAAGAGCCCGGGACGGAGCTCCCCAAGCGCTGGCACTTAATCACTGGTCAAGCTTGGCTAAGCCATTTAGCCTTTCTGAGCCTCAATTAAGCATCTATAAAATGGACCAAGAGGTGCTTGTCCTTCTAACTCCGAAAATTGTCTAAAGAAGTAGATGAGCAAGAGTCTTGGAATTTATCCACAATTTCCCTCTGCCCTTCCATTCCACATCCATTCAATCACCAATTTCTGCCAGTTTTACCCACTGTATATTTTTAAAATATGGAGTATCCACTTTATCACTTTATCTCTCCAGCTACTGTCTGATGCTGGACCCCTTCGCCTCTTGTGTGGCTGCTGCAGTGGTTTCTAAGGGCCTGACACATCTGATGCATCTTCCCTGGTCACTGTCCTCTGCTGGCTTCCCATCCCCACGAAATGGGCCAAGCTTCTCGTCTCCAGCTCCGTTGTTTTCTCTTTCACGTTCCAGCAACACTTAGGTGTGCTGTGCAATTTCCTCTCTCCACACTCAGGCTATCTCTTGCTCCAAGTGCCTTTTGTTTCTCCCCTTCTCTAGCCCAGTTCTAATTTCTCCTTAAGACTCAGCCCAGATGTCATCTCTAGAAATTTTCTTCTATTCCTCCATACCCCCGCCCCACTCCTGGCCTTCTTCTGTGTTCTTTTATGTACTCTCTCTAATTTTGCTAACCCAAGGTATTAATATTATAATTACAGTTTTGTGTACCTGCCTCCCTTTACCATGCTGATCTCCTTCAGGACAGGAACTATTAAATATTTTATATTCATCTTTATATCCATAGTACTATATAGCAGGTGCTCTGTGCATATTGAAAAGAATTATAAAATATCTACAACTATGTGAAAAGTTTAAGAACTTCATAAATTATCTTGTCTATAGTCTGTGTAATTTTGAACGTGTATCAAAAGAACACATCAATCTCTACATGAAGCTCGTACAAAATTCCAATGTCAACGTAAAAAAAGAGTTGTAAAATAGTAGGTTAAAAGAAAGGGGCCATTACTATTAGTGGTGAATTTTGATATTTGAGTGTAAGAGATCAACCTTTGCCCACATGTATCTCCGCTGTTTTGATTTATGGGTAATAGCATTAGAAAACATTCTCATAAAATTTATATTTTAAGGTGGTAACCATTCATAATTAGCCTCTTCATACCTTCAGAGAACATAGTTCCTCTTTCCCCTGGAAAAGGGGAACTTAGAATGGTCAAAGTTTGATCACAGGAGAGGAAAGGCTGAGATAAAATTAAATTCTTGGGGATATGTGACATATGACTACAGGGGGTTTCACGCAATCAGGAGCACGTGGGAAGGAGCGTTCAGCATGGGGGAGAGTGGAAGGTGCTGCAGATGGTGTAATTCATTCTTCTGCTTAGAGTGAACTGTAGATTCGTGTGGGTGAACTGAGGCCTTTCCCAGTAGATCCAAAGTTGATTCCTCCATGCAATGTAACCTAGTGTTCCCTGACATGCACATAGAGTCCGTGAGATCAGGAGACAGATTTCCTAGGAAAACATTAAGGTATGTAGGGGATTTTGCTGATACCATGAGTGACTCTACACTTCCCCTTGTGTCCAAATATTCATCCTGTGTAATATATATTTCCAGTCCTTTTCTTATCATGTGTATTTTTAAATAGCTATTACTAGAAAAAAATTCCAACTGTTGCTGGATTTAGAGAGTTAAAGTAAGAAATAAATTATTGACAGCTTCTATTATTATATCACTATCTAGATCATACCCTGATCTATATTTTGATGCTTACTTTTTTTTTTTTTAAACTCTTGTAGAAGTATTATCTGTGTTTCCAGAAACTGGGAGCCTTGGAGGAGGAACAGACATCACAATTACAGGAGACTTCTTTGACACCTCTGCCCAGGTTACTATTGCAGGTAACTATGTTGAAATGGCTGGAAATAGTTCATAGTGTTAAATGCTGTGGGAGATACTGTAGCTGTTATGGCATGAGGAGTGTGTGGAGGGGTGGTGGGCGGTCTTTGACCCTTCTAACTTATCACGCCAACCTGCTCTAAGTTCTTCTACCTGTGTTTGGTTGAGACCAGGTGTGATTTCGTTCCCGCCTCTCTACAAATGTGTAACAGGAACAGGATGTCCCGCAGGCATGCTCGCAGTGTGTGGGCACTTCCCTCAGGTGTCCCCATCTTGGGGGTAAAGAGAAGAAAAAAGTATAGCTGCCTCTTCACAAAGGTCTACTCCTACTGAAAAACAACCCTCCTGTTCACCTTCCCCCATTAGCCATCTTGTTCTAGATAAGCAGGAGTGGCTGGTCATTTGCTATGCAGATTCTTCTGGAATGCCTTCTTGGCAAGCCCTTTTGTGGACCTATCCAGAACCTTTTGTCTAGTCAGATAGGATGCTCCTTTAGTAGGTGACACCAAGGATGCTGAAGAGTGTCCTCGCTCTCATGTCATATTTACCTCCCAAGCTCAGCTGAGTGGTTCCGTACGTCCCCAGGGAATGGCCTTGCATCGCGTGGCTTTCTTTCTGATTACTCCACGCTGCTCTGCACTCTGCCTTTCCTGGCCTCCTTCAATCCGGGTGACAACCTTTGCTATTAATAATCTGTCCACATCCAGCCCTTTGCCGTAGAACAGGAGCCTGTCTCCTTCGGTCTGGTCCTGCCATCATGTCTATAGATCTCTCTCTGTACCTATATGTATATTACCTGTACGCATAAATACTTTTATTCTCCTTAGGCATTCCTTGTGATATTAGACATGTGTCTCCCAGGAAGATCGAATGCACCACTAGGGCTCCAGGAAAAGACGCGAGGCTCACTGCTCCTCAAGCAGGTAAGGAAATAACTGGGGCTGTTCAAAGAACTCTCTAGTTATATTTTTAATTGTGAGGGGCTGGGGAATAGAAATAAAAGTGTTTCAATTCTGTCTCAGCTATTTGGTTAGCTCAGTGAGCTCTCGGCCCATGATACCGTTGTCAAGGCTTTCGTATTAGGAAGTTTTCTAACCCCAACCAGACGTATAGCCAGTGGGGTTCAGTGGAGACCAGGATCCAGAAAGCATAACTGCCCTCAGGACATTGTTATAGTGACTGGAGGAAACCCCAAAACTGCCATGGGTTGGGTCGGTTGGGTGCCCGCTGTCTGAGAAGACAGGAGCATTAGAGCACGCTCTGCCATGCTCACAACAGCAGCATTACACAGGGCTGGAGAATGGGGCACAATGGGGTGCATTTAAATGTTGTTTTTTCTCCCCTGTGGGCATCTCTCTGCTGCTTTGAAAAATAGGGAGGTCCTGTGACGTTGCCACCAGTTTATGCCTGAAGTGGGCAGAGCTGGAGGAGGCAAAGGAGCAGGTTTCACCTGTCCTTTGTTTAAAGCTTCCGCTTCATGGCAGCAAATTAAAAACACAGCACTGGAGCACTTTTCTGCTACACATTCGAACTGAAGGCTCAAGTGTAGTCAGGGATTAAGGGCGGTTAGCATGTTACCCAGCCCGGAACCACAGGCTGCATGTTTGTGCACGAGGGGTCTTAACGATTAAACTCCAGGCAGCGAGAGCCAACTCCAGAGGCTCGGCACCTGCGAGGAAAGTTGCCTACTAGGGGAAGAAACATTTCTAAAGAAAGGCCATTCAAGTGTGAAAATGCATGCAAAGCTTTGGCTTGAGAATTCTCCAGCTCCCAGATTTGCAGTTTTTATTCAGGGAAAGCTCCCATCCAGGGAAATAAAACTACTGAAACAAGTAATCGAGAGAGGGTGTGTTTCCTGTCAGGAAATAGAGAGACTGCTTTAGCTGCTTGGGTAGTGCTGGGACAATTTCCTGAATGCTGCTGTTTTGACAGTTAGTTAGTAATGTCCTTTATGAAGAGCTTTGGAGGTTTCTTCCGTGGAAGTAGGGCGAATGACTACATAAAGCAGTGGTTCTCAACTGGGGGCGATTTTTGCCTCCCCCCAGGGGACATTTGGTAATGTCTAAAAACATCTTCGGCTGTTACACTTGGGGTGGTGGTGGTGATACTGACATCTAGTGGGAAGAGGCCAGGAATGCTGCTAAACATTCTGCAATGCACAGGGCAGCCGCTCACAGCAGTCATCCAACCTAAAATGTCAACAGTGCTAAGGTTGGGAAATTCTGGTTTAAAGTAATATTCTTAGAATATGCTCTTATTTTTCTGCTTATTCCTTATCTATCTCTCCATTTTAGGAACTACTGAGGAACAACAGTAGTAGTTTAATAAAAATTACCATAGCTATTCTTTATTGAGCACTTACTATATTTCAGGTTGTTTGAGTATGTATATATTTTCCCTTAGTCCTAGTGTATTGTCTGTATTTATTATTAGTTCCATTTTGATGCATGAGAAAATGAAGACGCAAGGGCATTAAGCAATTTGTATGTCTAGTAAGTGGCAGAGCTGGAACCTGAACCCACAGCTAAAAGATTCCAGAGCTTTTACTCTCAACCCAAGTTAGTATCCAGTATTGACTGTATCTGTGCCTTTGGCTTCAGGGTTTTGCTTACTATAAAACACAAATTAATACAACATAATTTAAATGTCACATAATAGCAGCATGTCACATAATTGGCACTGTGTGTTCAGGTCCGCAGATTGAGGCTATGGCACTTGAAAAACATAAGGATTGCCAAATTTCTGGGAAAAGGGGATTTTAGGGAATAGAATTCCCAGGCTGAACTGAACCTTAGAAGATACCACAGTCCGCTTCTGGCTTCAGGAATCACAGGGACAAGTCACGTCACATGCACACAACCACTTCGTCTTTCTTTTCTTAACCACAGCATTTGTTTGCCCATTCACATTTTCTCCTGAACCTGGTTCTCTTCCCTAGGCATTCCCCTTAAAAAGGGCTTCCTACTCTTCTCTGGTCCTCTGAGAATATCACCCCTTATTATTTCTTATCAAGTCTCTTTCCAAGAAGCTAACTCCTACCCCAAGGAATGTGTTCTGCTTTCCAGAACATTTGTATTATCTGTAGAACCTTCCATGTGACTGCTCTATCTGGCTCTCGGTTGACTCACCTTTACAGATGGTGCCTGCATTATCTTTCACTCTGTAATTTGGAACGAAGTGACCCCCCCCAGTTTGGGGCGCAATGCATTGTGATGTTTATGAGGTATACCTATCTTACAGGCAATCGAGGGCTTCTGTTTGAAGTTGGAGATGCTGCTGATGGCTTGGCACTGACTGAAGCCACCCCTGGGTACAGGTGGCGGGTTGTCCCCAATGCCAGTTCTCCATTTGGATTTTGGTCAAAGGAAGGACAACCTTTCAGGTATGTTGCAGGAAAAGTGGGAGTCCATATCGAAAGCATCTTTACTAGCCCAGGTGAGGTTAGGATACAGATAAGGAACGCAGTGAAATTTCCAGGGGAGAATGTATAACACTAGCCAATTCAACAGCAATAGAGTTTTGACAGTGTTCCCGACTAACGTTGGTCATGCTAGTGACTTTTGTAGGTGCATAGACAAATTTTGATCAATATGTAAAATTTATATTTTCTACAACTCAGTTTACAAGCTACTTTGGAGATGACTGTCAATTGGAACATTGAGCTGGGCAGGCCAGGGTTAGGGTTAGGGTTAGGGTTAAACAGCGGAATAAAACTTGCTGCAGGTTAAGAGGTAAGACTAACATCTGGCTGTTGCCAAAGAAAGATGCTAAGATTTGCAGTTCAGGCATATGAGGGAGCAAAGGCTGGGCAGCAAACAGTTCTGTTGGAACAAACTTCCAGTGCTGAACGTCAGTGCAATAGTCAGTATATAGCAGAGGAAGCTCTTACGGCTCTGTGAGACGCTGTTTTCTGCAGGAGTGACTGGATCGTGATTGTGATTTTCCTGTTGAGAGTTGTTTTGTGTCTTTTTAATCCTTTCCTCTCAAGGATGCAGTCACAATTTCTAGTTTTCTAAAGTGAGCTTAAAAATATAAAAAGTTTGAGAATTGCTTAGACACACTGTTTCCTTTGTGAGTTCTCAGTGAGTATATTGAGGGGTGGATCCTTCACTGAGTGACGAATCTCTTTTTCCCTTCAAAACCTTCCTCAGAGAGGCAGGTTGTGACATCTGAGTGTGCACTTCAGCCAATCTGTGACCTTCCGCAAAGATTTTACCATTATAGATCTCAACTCAGTTGTGCAATGAGAAGCTTTGTTCCCTGTTTAGAGAATTTCAGGCATTTAAGAAGCCAAGTAGGGATGATAACCTGCAAAAAGAAGATTGTCTCCTGAAGCCTTTCTAACTAGGCATTTAACTGCCAATTTATGGTTTTATTTTTTATTTTATTTTCTTTTATCTTTTTGGAGACAAAGTCTTGCTTTTTTGCCTTGGCTCGAGGGCAGTGACATGCTCATAGCTCACTGCAACCCCAAACTCCTCGGCTCAAGTGATCCTCCTGCCTCAGCCTCCCTAGTAGCTGGGACTACAGCCATGTGCCACCATGCCCAGCTAACTTTTCTACTTTTTGTAGAGATGGGGTCTTGCTCTTGTTCAGGCTGGTCTTGAAATCTTGACCTCAAGCGATCCTCCTGCCTTAGTCTCCCAGAGTGCTAGGATTACAGGTGTGAGCCATCGTGCCCAGCCTAATTTATGATTTTAAAGTGGTAGTAATTTGTGGTCTATTGTAGCAACTAATAATGCATCTCTGTCATAGTTTTTGAGGACCACTAATAATTTTCAAAGGAAAACCTTTCAGCTATATTCAGTGTGTATGAGAATGTTAAGGGGTGAGTCAGACTACCTCCAAAGGCAAAAGAATGTTTGACTTCTGTGGTGGGACTTGTAGGGTATGACCCTTTAGCTGCCAGTTTGAGGAGCTGCGACCAGACAGTAACTCATTTTCCATTCCCTCGCTCATTCATCTCTTTAAAATCTAAAAAATTTAAACTAAAGAATTGGAATATTTAGTTATTGATTGGTAAATTACTGTTATTATATTGATGGACCTTTAAATTGTTCTTTTTCGAAACTATTTTAAATAAGAAATTCTCTCTAAAGGTTAAAATAACATATATACATTAAAGCAATATTGAAAAACCTAATGTCGATGATCTGAATATTTAAAAAAATAAGAAATTATTCTTAGTATTTATTTGGGTAGTTTAATCAGTTTCTTAACCATATCTATCTGTAATATCAGGTCACTGGAATTTATCTTAAATATTAAAAAAAAGGAGTTAGTTTTTAAATGTTTTATGAAATTGCCTGAAATCTTCTTCAAAGTTGCATTTTATGGCTTTTAATTTGAAACTACTGACACATTCAATTGGCTCTTCTCTGTGGACCATAATTTTTTAATTGGAAAACACTCTCTGCAGGTGTTGAGGTCTCTGGTAAGCTCAGAGCAAATTCTGATCAGTGATCTCTCTTTATTTCTAATAATGGGAATATTTACTATTGATTGAGTTTCTGCCATGGCCTGGGGCCTGTGCTAGCTGAGTTAGGTGATTCTCAGGTAAGCCTCCATGTGGTCCAAAGCCGTGGCTTCAACATTCCCAGAGGTAACACCACTGCAAGGGGGTTTGTGGCCAGCGCAAAGGGATGGATTGGGATATTGAGACTACGCAGGTGCTATAACTCTTTCTAGAATATTCTGGACTATCATGTGGCATAAGAATCAGGCTTTTCTTCCTCATTACCGTAAAGAAAAACAAAGCACAAGGGCAACCATTTGTTGGTTTCCTGATTCAGACCTTGGTTACTCTTGCTGGACTCTGTGTTCTTCCACTTGACAGAGCTCGGCTCAGTGGGTTCTTTGTGGCTCCAGAGACAAATAATTACACTTTCTGGATCCAGGCAGACGGCCAAGCTTCCTTGCATTTCAGCTGGTCAGAGGAACCAAGGACTAAGGTATTTACTTTCCTCTCATTTTCCTTTTAGTTGTCCCCAGGCCTATAACCCTAAAGAAAGAAAGAATCAGAGCTAAAGCTCTCATGTTCTAAAGATAGTTGTAACATGCCGTTAGGTGACCAGGGACTTTAATTGTTGAAAAGAATTTGGCTGAATGTGATGGCACCTACTGTTTATCGGGCATTTACTTTAAGCCAGGCATTATGCTACATCTTTTATATACTTTGTCGCTAATCTTCACCATGTGTCTGTGTATATATATATTTTATATATATCTTTTCCAGATGAGGAAATTGAGGCTTAGAAGGATTATATGACCAATCCACTTGAATAGTAAGAGGGAAATTCAGGATTCAAAGCTAGATTTGTCTGACTCCAAAACTTATGCTTTTCCCTCTCATTTTGGGTAGAGATATAGCCAGCTTTATGTAGGACTCTCTCCATCAACTTTGATGGATAAGTAAAGGTAAAGGTGCCTTTAATAAGCAGCCAAAATTCACTTGTGCCATTGACAAAGAATGAAAATATTTTTTTCTGGAATTATTAGCATGCTTCTTTGAAATTTGTTTGCTAGTTGGTTAGAGAAGTGTCATAGATTTGGATGTAGTCAAGCCATTCCAGATCTCTCAAGGGCTTATGCTACTTTCTCCACAGCACCATGTAAACCTAGGGTTTTAGGCTGGCTGTTCCTGCTGTAAACATGGTGCATCTAGCCTCATTTGAGTACTAGGCAATTGAGAAAGAGAAAGAGAGAGAGAGGGGAAGGGAGAGAGAGAGAGAGAGAGAGAGAGAGAGAGAGAGAGGGGGGGGGAGAGAAAGAGAGAGAGAGAAAGGGAGGGAGAGAGAAACAACTACAGGACCAAGAGAACTAGACTAACTTGTTGGAAAAGGCAGACCAGTTCAAAAATCTCTCGTTAGCAGCTGTCCAGATACTTAGTGTTCAGGAAAGAGATGCCTGAAGCCTCCCAGTGTTGATCCTGATATGCTTATTGGGGCACAGGTGAAAGTGGCTTCCATCGGGATGGGCACTGCGGACTGGTTTGACTCCTGGGAGCAGAATGGGGGTGAAGGGATCTGGCAACAGAAGACGCCCAAGTTGGAGCTGTTGGGTGGAGCCAAGTACTACCTGGAAGCAGAGCATCATGGGATAGCCCTCAGCAGGGGGATGAGAATTGGTGTCCAGATTCACAACACCTGGCTGAGTCCTGATGTGGTCGCCACTTATCTCCGTGAGAAGCACCAGATCCGAGCCCGAGCCCAGAGGCTTCCAGAAATACAGGTCTGCATCTCTTCCCAGTCCCATGAAGCTGACCTCTGGAAGACCAAAGTCTTGCCTTGCTGAAGGACCATTATGCTGGGAGCCAGGGACCTGGGTTATAATTATCACTCTGCTGCCAAAGAAACAGGATATCGATCTGACAGAGTTGGTGACAATGTTTTTCAGAAATTCAGTCTTATTATTGAGATTACATTCCTCATTGGCTTAGTTTTAGGAATTTAAGTTCCAAGTAAGTCTTCTTTTGGAAACTCATTCCCCAGAGTAGACATAAAGTCCTTTAAACACACACACACACACACACACACACACACACACACACACACACACACACATAAAACTCCATAGTTTTTTTTTTTTACCTATTCAGGTCCTATTTCCCTATATGCTGCATTTTCTAAATCTACTTTGTGAAGGTCATGTCCTTTGGGTCTCTTAGTTGTGTCCCATATTTTCGTTAAACAATTTTGATGTACTTTTTGTTCTTCACTATTTGGTGTACAAAGATAAATCAATATGAACTCTTCCCTCTAAAGCTTACAGTCTAATAGTAAAACATGTACACAAATAACCTCAGGACAAAGTAGAAAATAACAAGTGATGTAGGAGATTAAAAGCTGCATAGATCTTACTCCACAGCAAAAGTGTGATGTGCTCCACAGGGAATGTGTTGGAAGCAAAGCCTTTCAGAGAGGGTGGCTTGCTATGTGGCTGCATCTGCCTATCAGGGTACCCTTGGCAGAAATAAATTGGTGAGAAGGGCCAGGAGCATCCTTCAACGGCAACCTCTACATCTCATATTCTAAGAAAACGGGCACAAATAAATAGGGAGACAGATGTGTATTATTCCAAGAAAAGTTCTTAATAGGTGATGACACTGCATTTTTCAGAGCTTTCTAGATGGATGGTAGTGCATTTAAAAGGTTGAAATTGTAATTGAAAAAAAAAAAAAAACAAACAAACAGCAAACTAAGGAAATATGCCCTGTGTTCCTACATAGATTCTCTGGCTTAATTAGCATCACCATTTAGTCTTGTCTCTCTTGACTTTTTAGATGCTGAATGTGTCAGGCAGTGGAAACTTTCTCCTTACTTGGGACAATGTTTCTAGTCAGCCAATCCCTGCAAATGCTACAGCCCATCAGGTGGGAAATCTCTTCAAATAATGGGGCTGGGGAGGAGCTTGGGGTGGTCATTACACCCATGATATGAACTCCTGAATTTTTTTTTCTTTTTAACAGATTCAAACAACCATTGAGGAGTTACTTGCAGTAAAATGCAAACTGGAACCCTTTTCGGCTAAGATCCTACTCCGGCTTGGGTTTGAACAAGGTGCTGTCCCCCTGTTGACAAATTCTGGTCCTCTTTTCCATCGTCGTTTTCTTTGTTACCATAAAATGGGAACAATCTTCATGTCCTCTCCAAGGTGCTACCAGAGTCAAATAGAAATAGGAAAACTGAACTTGGATCCTGAGTGTCCAAGGGAGTGGCTACGTGCTTGAGAGGGAGATGCCTGGTGTGGGTGTCACTAGAAAGAAAAGCCTTTCCTTCTGAGCTGGCAGTGGAGTGACACACTGCCCAGAGACTTCCCCTGCCACACACTGGCAAAGGTTAAGGATGTAGGTGAGAAACAGAGAAACAGCACAAACTGTACAAATCTTATTTAATTCAAATTGTATCTAAAGGAATTATTACAGAAGAAAGTAGTCTTAAATTCTTAAAATGTGAGGATGCATTTTTTAAATTAGTAAGATGAACTAAATTCTAGTTGACATTCCTTGTCTCTTTCCTTCTCAATAGTTTTTCA
Source organism: Indri indri (assembly GCA_004363605.1). Classification (NCBI taxonomy): domain Eukaryota; kingdom Metazoa; phylum Chordata; class Mammalia; order Primates; family Indriidae; genus Indri; species Indri indri. The sequence continues at coordinate 18,706 of RJWJ010027452.1, forward strand.
CGTCCTGGTGCACAGAGAAGATGGGAATAGATTTGTGATGTTCTGGAGCATGCAGAATGGGTTTCTCATAGCTGGAGCCTTCAAACTGGGGGTGCTAGCCACCCGAGCCCTGCCCAGCTCTCCCGTGGTGAACCCACAACCCATTCCCTGCACACATGCTGGGAAGCTCTGTCTTGTTTAACATCCACGCCTGTCTTTTTGTTTTATCTGAATTGCATCCAGGCCCAGAAGTTTCCAGCTCTGATGGGAAGCTCACCAGTGGGTCAGAGCCTTTCTGTGGCAGGTTCAGCCTCTGTCAGCCCCGGCAGCTTGTTCTGATGCCCCCAGGTGCCCAGAAGGGCTATCGGCTAGATCAGTACACACATGTGAGTAGCAGCCCTCGTGTTTCCAGGCCAGGTGGGTAGGGAAGGATTGGTGTTATTCCCTGGGTTTGAGACTGAATAAACAGAAGCACAAAGACGTGATTGCTGGGATTGGCCCAAGGCATTTTGGGCTGAGGATCTAGGTCTCTGAACTGCTGTTTCAGGTGTGGACATTACTGGCCCCTGCTTGTATATTGTTACCTAGAAATGCCTTTGTATTAGCTGTGAGACCTATGGGAGTTTTAATTTGCTCCAATATTTTCTTTGATCTCTAAGAGTGCAGACTCTGTAGTCAGCCTATCTGGTTTTGAATCCTGACTCTAAACCCTGTTTACCCTCAATGTCTTACTTAAGTACATTATGCCTTAGTTTACTTATCTGTAAAATGGGTAAATATGTGGTCTACCTCTCAGGACAGTGGAGAAGATTAAATGAAATCATCTAATAAAGTGCTTGTGCAGAGGTAGGAACTCAGTGAAGGCTAGTTATTGTTACTCTTGTTATTTTTATTATTGATGGATTAAGTTGACGGACACATTTCTTAAAAACCTCTTATATCCTTTGCTTCAATAGCTCTGCTGTCCTTCGTAAAAGAAGTGCAGCTTATTTGCCTGCTGGGAACCAGAGTGAGTTTTGCTTGGGTGACAGAGCTCATGGCAGTAGTTTTGAGTCCTTTCCTAGCCTGGCTGCAGTGGGAGTTGGGGCTAGATGGTTCAGGCCAAGGTCCCCTTCCATCTTCAGCCTCTCCTCTACTGCAGGGGCAGCCAATGGGGTGATTTTGCCCCTCAAGGGAAAGCTGGCAATGTATGGAAGCAAGTTTGGTTGTCACAGCTGGGGAAGTGCTATTGGCGTCTAGTGGGTAGAGGCCAGGGATGCTGCTAAACATCTTGTAAGGCCCAATGAAGAATTATCAAGCCCTGACAATGTCAATAGTGCTAAGGTCGAAAACTCCTGCTCTAAATTCTTCTTGTGCCAAACAACTTTGCAACTAACTGAGTTAGAAACCAACGATTCTGGGGAGTTAGAGTTGAAGAACTGAGGGTCAGAGAGGTTGAGTGACTTGCTCAAGGTTGCATAGGTAATTGGGTTAGACCACAGGTTTTCTCTACAATCTTCACTGCCAAGCACAGTGCTAGGCATTTAAAAACTGTTGAATAACATTTTTTTTTTGGCCTCAGAAAGAGTATTTGTTGCATTTCCTCCCAGCTGTATTGAGGGAAGTAAACAATAATTTACTCCAAATTATTTATCTCTCCAGCTAGACTGGTAAGCTCTGGCGGGTCAGGAACGGGACTGACTGTCTTTTGTAGCATGTGGCAAGGTTCCAGGGATGTGGACTCCTCATTACACATTGTTTGAGTGGCTGCTTCTTGCACTAATATTAATAGAACTGAAGGACTTATTTGCTGTCCATAGCTGTGTCTTGCATACAAAGGCCACATGAATAAGATCCTGAAGATGACGGTGTCCTTCACAATCGGCTTTCACAACATGGCACAGAAGAACATCACCTGTGATTGGACTCTCACGAGCCCCAGCCCCCAGAGGTAACTAATCGGGTAGGAATTCTGCCCGCTGAGAGGATTAGCTCTCTTGGGGACAGTGGCTCACCTGAAGTACTTACTAACAGTCCTATATTTCTGCCTCAGATCCTAACTCGAGGCTTCGGACATATTTTAGTTGACAAAGAAGTTTGTATCAAGAGCGGTTAGTCATTAAGGATATACTACTTCCTAGAAGGAGTCTGACATTTCTCAGAGCGATAGAATCATAGAATGTCATATTTGGGAGAGACCTTAGAACAGCGGTCCCCAACCTTTCTGACACCAGGGACTGGTTTCGTGGAAGGTAGTTTTTCCACGAATGGGGTCAGTGGGGGTCGCCACCTCGGCTCCACCTCTGATCATCAGGCATCAGGAGTTGTATTCTCACGGGGAGCGTGCAGCCCGGATCCTACACGCGTGCAGTTTGCAGTGGGGTTTGTGCTCCTGGGAGGGTCTGATTCCCCCACTGATCTGACGGGGCGGGGCGGGGGATGAGGGCGGGGCTCCGGCGGTGATGCAAGTGATGGGGAGCGGCTGTGCGTTGCAGATGGTGCTTTGCTCACTCGCCACTTGCCACCTACTGTGCAGCCTGGCTCCTGGTGGGCCACAGACGTATGCTGGTCTGTGGCCCAAGGGTTGGGGACCACAGCCATAGAGAACATTCTTGAGGAAAATCAGGGCCCCAAGAATTTGCGTTTCACCAAAATTCATTCGGCCAGTGACTGTGCTATAAGATTCAGGCATCTTGTTCCTTTGATTCAGTGTTCTTCTCACATATTTCTTATGGGTCTTATAAGTGCTTTTAAATCTAAATGAGTCTGATAATGTCTAGGAGTATCAATCTTCTCTGTGGTTAGAGCCCAACATATAATCTGCTTAAGACACACAATCAAATTGTAATTTGAAAAGACTGCTGACATTGAGTGTCAGGAATGAATGCTTGACTTAAAATGTGACTCGCTGGTGTTTTATCAAAGGCTGAGCTGAGTCCATCTTGGGTGGGATGTTTGTAACCATGGCATCCAGGACCGTTTGGGTGCAGGGGTTCATGGGGTCTCTCTTCTGGCTGCAGAGCCCTCAGGCCCCCAGGTTTGGGAAGGAGGGCTGAGACAGGAGAGGGCTGCAGGTGCTTGCTGAGAGGCCCAGCTCCACCCTGCACTGTCTTCCAGCTGGGACTTCACTTGCACTGACCTCTGGGAGACGTGCGTGCATCGTTCCGGGGATGTCCGGCCTCCTCTCGCAAACTCCCCAGTGCTGGTTCATCGGATCGATCTTCTGCCTCAGTCTCAGGAGACGGGCCTGCTCTTTGTGGATGAAATTATTATTGCAGACACAAACGTAACAGGTGATCATTAAATCTGCTCTCCTCCACGGGCCTGTCAAATGCCTATGCAAACTTTCCTGGTGGGGGCCATTGTTCTTTTAATGGGGAGGGAACAGGTGATTCTCCATCTTGCCTGCCTTGGTTCTAGAAAGCAGAGGGGGTTGGGATTGTGTGCCTTTGTTTCTGTGGCTCTCTAGTTCTTTTTTCTCCCCCGTTTACCCCAGTGATTGCTCTCGCTGCTGGCGCCTGCGCTCTTACCCTAATGT
>RJWJ010027453.1:0-22182 GCA_004363605.1 Indri indri
CAGAGTAATTCAAACAGACTAGGACAGGGCCCCAGGGACACTGGCGAAACATCTTCTTTTCTACTCCTTTTACTCCATTTCCCTATTCTCAAAATAGGGAATCCCAAATACATATTGTTAGTTAATTTTCATTATTATTAAACAAGATTTTACAGGCTACCTTGGAAATCTATTTTGTATTTTTAGGAAAATATCTTCCATAATCTAAAAATAAGATATGGATTTTAAAATGACAAACTATTGGTAGACTTCAGTGGTACCAGTCCATTCCTTTAACATGCCTTTAATTAAAGTTAACTTGAATTTAAATATTTTTTTTCCTAATTCAAGTATCAGGGATTATATTAATAAATATGGTTTAATACCTCAGTTCTGTGGAGTTAGATAACAGAATAGTGTGAAGCTAGCAAAATTGATGAAATGCTCTTATGACATACCATAATAGTTCTCAATTATCTGATGTATATTCTGATATCAGCCTACATGTTTAAATGTTAGTTTCAAAATAAAAAAGAAATTAAATGGAATAAGATAATACTGAAATAAATACATTTTAATTTATGCAGAGGGCATTATTATAGCCATTTATTTCTAGCTAGGATGGTATACAAGGTTTAAATAGTTGGACATGGATTCCATGAGAATTATATAAAGAATATTTTCAATGCATATTTCCATGATGCAATAAAAAGTGGTAGCTTTCACTAAAAATATAATACTGTCAATAACTGACCGTAATTTATTTATTTTATTTTAAATCATGTGAGTTCTAATGAAGGATAAATTGTTTCTCATGACAGATATGATTTGCTAAGTCATATTTATGTTTCAAAGAGGTGAAATGACTCAAGAGAGGTCTTTGGGGTGAGTTCACGCCTTCTCTTCTCTTATTCTATTTTAGTTTAAATTTTCTAAAAGAGATAATGTTCATACGTTTGAATAAAGGTGTGTGATTTGACTGATTTGTGTAGAAGAACTGACATCAGCTTAAACTCTTCAGTGCTCTATGATTTTTATATTCCATATTTTGGTTTTACAATAGTATGAATTAATTAGATTTGTAAGGTTCTATAATAAAACAAAAGGTAATTATGAAGAATGTGTCAGCCTCTGTTAAAATATTACTACTTTAATGTGCCTCTTGAAAAATATTTTTTAACATAATTGTGGTGAAGGAAAACATATTTTTTATGAATCTCTTTTTGGAGGTAAAACATATCTGAAGTGCATATTGCTACACAATAATATGTAAATAATAAATACATGCAAAATAAATTTCTACCTTGCCTTATGCATAATAAAAGGGAGTAGCCACAGTTACAGATTGGTCCCACTGGAAATAGAAGACAGATTTAAAAAAATATATATGCATACCTGCTTATATATGTTAGAAGATATAGCTGACTGCAAAAGAATTATGTAGAAATAAATTTCAGTTTAAGTTCTTGAAGAAGCGTGAAAAGTACTCAGTGAAGAATCTTCAACACAAATCACTAACTCAAAAGTTTAATTCCAAACATATAGTCTTCTTAAAAACTCATCTTCAAATATTTTACTAAGTGCATATAAAACATACACACACACATACAGACACATACACACACAAACACACACATGTGTGTGCCTCCCCTTTGTAGGCTGGAGATGAAAATGGGGAATACTACAATCAGTTTAGGTTCTTGATATGAATAAGAAGACTGAAGCCATAGAAGGTAGAGGCCATTTAATGGCACTTAGAATCAAAGACAATGTGCGTCACAGGAATAGAGTGGTAAAAATTAGCAAAGGGGGTGGCATGGCCTTTAAAATGTTTTGATCAACAAATTCTTGATAATAGCTAATTGATCCCATATATTTTAGAAATAAAATTGATAAGCAAACAACTAAGGTGTTTGATGTATTTTAGGGGACATATTTTTCTCAGTGTTGCAATGACATCTATCATGGTAGAAAAGAAAAAGTTTAAGGTAGTGGAACTGCCTTCCATACCCACACCAACATAAAAAATCAATAGCACCATTGCCTCTCTAGGAGAACTGTAGAGATTATAGTGTCCCTCAAGGTAATGAAAAATACAGGAATGATGATTCCTCACTTAATTGATTGGCTAGCCCCCAAACCAAATGGATTTTGAAAAATGAAAAACTATAGGTTTTAAGTGTACTTCCCAAAGTATAATCTGCATAAAAAATCATCCGGGAATCTTATTAAAATGCATATTCTGATTGAACAGGTCTAGGATGAAGTGCCAGATTCTACATTTCTAACACATTTCCAGGAGATGAGTGCAAGTGCTACTGATTGCCAATTAAATTTTGAGTAACAAGAGATTGTTACAAACTTAATCTGGTGGTGTTGCCAGTAGTTGGTGTGGCTCTGGATATATTGTCATTATCAGGGAAAAAATGAGCATTACTACAAATTATTTTAGCCCTATTTGTATCACTGAAGGAAATGAGAATTAGTTGACTTTCCTGCGAAAGATATATTTCATTCTGATCTGTCATATTAATAATTGTTATGGACCGAATGTTTGTGTCCCCCCTCCGAATTCATATGTTGAAGCCCTAATCCCTCATGTGATGGTTTTTGGAGGTAAGAACTTTGGAAGGGAATTAGGTTTAGATGAGGCCTGAGGTGGCATCCCTCTGATGGAATTAGTGCCCTTATAAGAAGAGGAAAAGACCAAATACCTCTTTCTCTTTCAACAAGTAAGGATATAGCTAGAAGGTGGCTGAGTGCTAACCAAGAAAAGAGCCCTCACCAGACACCAAATCAGCCTGCACGCTTTGATCTTAGACTTCCAGGCTTCAGAACTATGAGAAATATTTGTTGTTTAAGCCACCCAGTCTATGGCATTTTATCATGGCAACCTGGACTGACTAAGTAAATAATCTGATAATTATGTTTGATGACCATGAGGTAGGAAGCACCATAAATACCTTAGTATGAAACATTCATTTCAGAGATGGGAGATAATTCCCATTCATGGACTTAAAAAATAATTATCATTACCATAGTATAACATAACAGGCAACATTACTTCTACACAGACAATTCATTGCACAGCAGAGAAAAGGAGGTGCAGAGCTCACCCCTGTTGTATTAACTGACCTTTCCTCATACCCTGTCACCCAGAAGAAACTCTCTTTTTAAAATAATAGACTCGCTTTCTGAAGGCTCAGTTGTAGGATTGTCAGGTTTGGAAATCTTGTTTTGTGTTCTCAGTTCTCCGTGTGCTCTTGGTCAAAGAATGACCAGACACACCAAAGAAATGCAAGCACGAGGTGGAAGTTATTGAGGGAGGAGCAAGATAGGATTACAGAGCAAGAGCAAGATACAGGTTTACAAAGCAAGATACATATGCCACAGATGATGACTGGACCCCTTGTCGTAGCAAAAGAGACCTTGGTTTCGGTCTGGGTCTTGTTTTATAGTGTCCAGATAGGGACCTCCCCATGGTTCAGAAGTCGCCGTGGAACCACTTTGATGGACAGTTGGGAGTTACATGACCTGAGTCTTACTGCGCACGTAGATCTCCCGTGAGCCTCTCTGAAAGCCCATTGGGGGTGGGTAATCCGCAATGTAGATTTAAGCTGACATGATAATTAGCCTTAGGTTGTCCTAAGTCACCTTCCAGACTCTATTGTACCTATGCAGCTTGGCCTGTGGGCTAGAGTCTTCTGCATTCTTTTGCAGTTGGTGCACTAATTTCTGATGGGTAGATCGGTAGGGTGTTCCCTCTTCCCTCAGGTATGGTAGTCGTTTGGACAGGATTAAGGTGAGACAACACCAAGATGGGGGCCTCAGGCCTGCCATGTCCTTCTTCCCAGGTGGGACAATTGCTCAAGGCAGCACCAAGGCAAGGCACCCACTGTCATCCCTAGGAGACCTGGAATCCCTCCCTATCTACCTAATAGGATTATCTTAGAGACAGCACTTTGCAAGTTTGCCTTCTTTCCCATAGCCAAAGGAGGTGGAAGTGGAAGTGGCCTCTCTCACTATTACTCCAAATAAAATACCGGAGAACTTTTGCTTTCTATTAGTAAGACCTCAGTTCACTTGCAGGTTCTAGTACACAAGGAAGAAAAGTTTTTGCCAGGGAATGCAGTCCTGTAAGACAGGAATCTGGAACGGGAACTTGGTCATTTTTGTCTCCTCAGAAAAAGAGTGGTCTCTCCACTGGCTGGAGTGTCTGTTTCCAAACACTGAAGGGAAATTGGGTTGTTGCAAAACAATAATGGTGAGGAGAACTATGTGGAACAAAAAATATTGTAGGGGTGAGGGGAAACTTGCTCTTTCCCCCAAAAGTTAGCTAAAAGATCAACTCATAATTAAGGCAAATTAATAAGATAAAGGTTTATTTACCAATGCCACATGCACAGGGAGAATCAATGATTATCCAATATTCCAATGAAGTTCAGATATTTATATACATGCCTTTTTTGGAGGGGGGAATGAGGAGTATAGGTAATTCTGTTTAGGGGCTAGACAGTTGCTGGGAAGGAGGAATGGATGAGGGAAACAGATTGACTTGTAAATTAACCTGAGAGACAGGTATTACGTTTTACATGACTTGGGCCTGGTCTGGTTGTATTCTTGATCTTATTTCCCGCAATATATTGAGATAACAAGGAGAGGAAGGGAAGTCAGTTACCCACTTTGATCTTTTGATCAGATCAGTCTGGTTTATGCAGATAGAAGGAAAGCCTTCTCCAGTGCTTTGTTGATCTCGAGGGTCCTGCAATTCAAACTCTTTCTTCTACCAAGGAGTCATATTTTGTGGTGAAATTTCCTGAGTTTCTTCAATATTCACCAGGGCAACTCTTGGTCACGTCTTGTCCAGTGGCTTTAAGCTGTGGGAAAACATGGCAAGCCAACAAAGACAAGACCAAGAGATACTGAGGGAATGAAGTTTTGGATAAACCAATCATGTAAAGAATCCAGTCTGGCCGTGGTACCAGCAAAGGGTAAGGGGAACCTGGAGTGTGAAAGGAGCCTATAGAAGCTATGATTTATATTACAGTAGTTCTTTATTTTCCCTTCTTTTTTCCCATTATCTTATATGATAAGTGCTGATAATAGCTGAAGTGTGTCGTCCGATCAGAGTGTGACCAAACTGACATTGATCTGTGATGATATGACAGCTGATGGGACTTAGTATGTTGTCCGCTTGTGGATATATTTTTCTCTTCAGGAAAAATGAGAAAAACTGTCTTCTGATGGAGAAAAGTGAGGAATTCTGCATAATATTTTTCCTCCTTGCCCCTTTGTTGCACTCAGTGCTCCGGGAGGCTGACTTTAAGAACAACATCCGCAGGCTTCCATGTCCTGGGGTTGCTGAAATGTGTCCTTCACTAGGAAACACAGGCAGGTGGTCAGAGGGTGGGCTAAGAACGAAGCTGGGTATTTATTTCTCTGGTTCCATCCATCCCAGGACTGATGTGCGTTAGCTGCTTCATATCATCAACCTCACAGCTTCCTGTGCACATCCCTGTCACACAGATCCTGGTAGATGCCCCTCTTCTTATCCCTTTCATTGCTGGAGGCTCCCTGCTGTAACATATTTCCTCAAGTCTCTTTTGTTTCCTTTAACCCTCTTCCTGCTGCTGTAAATTGTCCCTTTTTCAAACTCATTTAAAATATGTCAATAGATTCTGTCCTATGTTTCTCGCTGGGACCTTGATTGATTTACTGCAAGAGCCAGCTTTGAACATACAAACATTAACACCTGAGGTGGTAGTGAAGCAACAAGATAAAAGGAACCCGTGTCTGTCCTTGAGTTACCTACTGAGCAGAGCTGACTACCCTCCCTGGACATCTTCCTCACCAGCCTGGCATATGAAATAGAAATACGTAGTCAACCGTTTGAGACACTGCATTTTTTTAAAATATCTTTTTCATAACAGCTTAGCCTGTGCCCTAATTAATAAACCTACTGTGTGCCCAGCAGTGAGCTAAGGGATTCACATAAAATTTCTCATTTAATCTTCATAAAATTCCTAAGAGGTTGCCATTATTAATCACATTTTATAAATGAGAAAATTGAGCTTCACAAGCACTGAGTAATTTCCCAAGTTCACAGAGCTAACAAGTGACAGAGTTGGGAATTGAACCGAAATCTATCTTACTCCAAACTGTGCAATCTTTCTCCTGCAGTGCATTGCCTCCTTAAATAGGTTTGCTTAGCCCTCTCCAGGTTCCAGTCTCTTTAACCGCCTTGGAACTTACCTAAATTAACACTTTTCTCTCACCGTCTCTCAGTCTGTGGGATGCTGTGCTCAGAATGTTCTGTGAGCATAGGATCTAAGAAATAACCATTAAACATTACCTTCACAACTAGTCCATCAATCCTTTGTATATTACTGATCAAAATAGAAAGCGATAAAGTACCTTTTGTACAGCATATATAAGGTCGTCTTGAAATTGATGTGCTCCTCCATAAAGTAGAGAGTCAATAATAATAAGACAAGCTAGGATTAGATAAAGGCACTTATCAAGGATCTACATCTTTTGCTTGAACAAATGTGAAAAAAAAAAAAAAAGATTCTGTTAACTTTGGCAGAGGCTTTTAAGCTGCCAACAGGACCTTAATCCTTGAAATGTTTGACAGGGGCAAAAAAGAAGGATGCTGGCAAAAATTATTTGCTTTACATTTCAAGGGCAACATTATAACAAGCTTTTCAGCTAATACAGGCTTAGATCATTGAAAAGTCTCATAAACACAACATTTTAATGCTTCACTTCAATTTTTCATGCTATTTTTCCTTCTGTGCTTTGACCTCTTCTTTTCCATATTGTGTTGTCAAGTGTACTTTAAGAGTATCTGCAAATACTGAACATGTTACTGTAACAATTGAGAATACTGATATTGTGACATCTTCAGTGTTCGTGGAGCTGTTCTATCAAATCTGGTGAGTGGAGTTGCAAGCATGTATGCAGTTAATTTTATAGTGATTATATAAAAAGTAGGAATACGGGAGTAAAAATAATTAACTGCATTCTATCTATGACATCACGCTCAGCATTTGAGAGATGTTTGGAGATACGGATGTGGCTTATAGAATAGATGGCTCAGTGCTTTCACAAATTCAGACAACTGCCGGGAGACTATAGGTCTGATGAACATAAGAAATGGGTCTTATACTTAAATTTTTAGTTTGAGTATTGCCACAATATAGTTTAGAAACTCTGACTATTCATAGACTATCTTATGGCAATGAGAACTGGATTCTATTAGAAAGCCTGGATTCTGACCCCAACTCTATCACACATGGGTTCTGTGACTTCTATAAATATTCCCATGGACTAGAATAAAGGGGTGAGAAGTCTTCACCATATAATTTCTTCTCCCAAATGGGAGGACCTATATAACTCGGTGCTTAAGGACACAGGCTTAGAGCTGAAATGTGCAAGTTCTGATGTTGGTTCTGACAAGAATTCTCTGGAATTCTCATATACTTACCCTCTAACAATTTGTCTTGAGCATGTCCTACTATCATTGACAAAATGTTGTAATACATAGAATTTTTTTAAAAAGAAAATGTTTAGCCACAGACTTCAGAATATTATCTTATTTTGGTTTATTTGGATTTTCAATGTATCATCTTTGTGTCTACTTCAGGACAGACACAGAGAGACGTATTGGTCTCAACTCAATTAGCAATTAGAGTAAAAATCTAAAATAAATACCGCAGATAGTTAATGCATTTCCTTGTATACATTGGATATTTTGAAGTGCTTATTGAAAGTTTATAGTATTTTGATTCACACCTGAGAAAAATATACATATTTACATTACTACATTGTTTTACAATTTGTTGTATTATAATGAAAAACTTGATATAATAGGTTCATTAGCTTAAATGTATCATTTTTCTCTAAACATTTTTGAAGTAAAATTTAACAGTGAAATTCACTGTCTGAGGTTGTGCTTTTTAGCTGTTGTAGATAAGACAGTATGTATAGGTTAACTCAGGATTTTGCTTGGTATCCGCCTCTTTTTTTTTTTTTATATTGTCAAACATTTATTTATTTTTGATTTTTTTTGTTTTATTGTATATATTTAAGGTATAAAACATGATGTTTTGATACTCTTATCTTTTTTTTTTTCAGGGTATTATGAGGGTACAAACATTTTGGTTACATTTTATGTCTTTGCCTCACCCAATCGAGGGTTAAAGGCATGCCCTTCCCCTCTACAATGCACACTGTGTCCTTTAATCCCCCTAATCCCTGGAGACTATTACTGCCATGTGAGCACCATAGTGTTAATCAGTTAGTGCCAATGTGATGGCTAGTACAAGTGGAGCCCATTCTTCTGATCTTGTGGTATCTGCCTCTTAAATATCATGTTGCTTTTTTCTAATGCTAAGATACTCTATAATACTATGTTTTAACTGTTACAGTTGTTCTGCTAGAAAATTCTTATTACTAACTTTATTTTACAGTTACAGAAGCAGATTTAAACAGATTAAAGCTAAATTCATTCAGCTAGTGAGTCACAGAGCTGGGATTCACACCCAGGCTCCCCCTGACTCCATTGCTCTGTCCTCTGTATCATGCGATGTTGTCATCGGCCCATCTATTTATTGCTCCACTGATGCAATTCAACACGCCACAGCTGTGTAAATGTCCAATTTCTTAGTTTTCTGCTTCGAATTTTATTTATAATCTCTCCACTTGTTGGCCACATATAAAAGTTTTGTTTGTTGTTAAAGTTATGACTCTTACAGAGAAATGCAAAGAAAACCACAGTGAAAGATCATCTTACACAAATCAGAATGGCTATTATTAAAAAGACAGAAAATAACAGGTGTTGGTGAGGATACAGAGAAAAGGGAGCTTATACACTGTTGGCGGAAATGTAAATTAGTACATCCTCTATGGAAAAGAGTATGGAGATTTCTCAAAGAACTAAAAATAGTACTACAACTCAATCCCACAATCCCACTGCTGGGTATCTACCCAAAGGAAAGAAATCAATATATGAAAAAAAATGCACTCCTTATATGTCTATCATGGCACTATTCACAATAGCAAAGATATGGAATTAACTCGAGTGTCCATTAATGGATGATTGGATAAATAAAACGTGAGATATATGTATACACACACACACACACATACACACACAATGCAATATTTTTTAGCTATAAAAAAAGAATGAAATCTTGTCTTTTGCAGCAACATGGTGGAATTATAGGCCATCTTAAGTGAAACAGCTCAGACACAAAAAAGACAAATACTGCATGTTCTCACTTATAAGTGAAATCTAAATAATGCGTACACATGGAGGTAGAGCGGTCTCTTTGCTAGCAGCATCGGCCCAAATAGTGCCAGTGATAACCTATCAAGGAAGTTATTTTTCCTTGACATTGCTTCACTTATTTTGTCTTTTATTTCAACAATTATACATATTTTCTACTTTTGAAGTCCATTTTTAATATGCCTCCTAAAGATAATATCTTGCTATTTGCTTATTATTTTGATGACACTCTTTTTCTACTGCATGTGAATTTTATATTCTCTATTAATTCTAGTAACTAAAGTTTTAAGGTTATAAATGTCTCATTTTTGTCGATTTGAACATGTATTTGAATGATATAAATCTATGGAAAGTCTAGGAACATTAATCAAGGATAATTATTGTATAAAAAGGGTTGGCTTTTGCACCCACGTCTTCCAGGAGATACAATCTGGAACCATGCCAGTCGCTTTCCAGATTCCAAGAATTAATCAGGGTTCTGAGGTTTTCCTCTTCTCCTCACTGGAGCTTATATAAGCTCTAGATTTTCTATTAAAAAGTTAGTGATTTTCTTTCACCATAATTTAAAAAGCAAGATGATTCTACTTTTGAATTTTCTGCTTTTCAAGAAGCTTTATTCTTCCCTCGGGTTTTAAGGAGCCATCTTTTAAACTTCAGAAGCCTTGACTTCAGTGAAAAGATTAAAAGGAATGATGGAATGTCAAAGGCTTCTCAAAATAAACATTCTTCCAACTGTGAAGACAGTCTTAATCCAGGATAAAATGGTTATGGATGGAATAAACACCCTTATATTTATTAAAATTTCAGAAATTTGTTGGTTACTGACTGGTTTCTTACATAGCCGTTTTTAAAGGTGAAGTCATATGCTTAGACATTCTTTATTTAGTCTTTTAGTAACATTTTGTTATATATACAAAAGCTATACTCAGAAAAGAGCCTGTTCCTTCCTGTTTTAAAATAAATCTAAATTTCTTTCGGTGTTTTCAATATATATGTTTTTATCCCTAGAATAAATATCTCAAAAGAATCAAGCAGAAACAACAAAGAATAATTGATAGTTTGAGTTAATTCTTTTAAGAGAGAAATAAAAAAAATTATTTTGGTTTCTCGAGATGCTGGATATTTTTCTTCTTTGAGATATATCTGTTAGATTTAGGGTTATCTTTGAAGAAATTCCAAATTATGACTTTTTTGTTGTTAATGCTTTTGAGACAACCTGGATTTAAAGCGCACTGACATGAGAATCAGGAGACATAATTATCAGGATTTTACAAATTGTTATAACATGGAAAAATAAGCAAGTATTAATAACTTGAGGGGTTTCTTTATTTTCCCACCATAGATAATATTATAAATCTTTGCTAATTTGAAAATATAGTTCTAACAGCAGGTATACTTAAGAAAACCCCCGGCAGTTCATCTTACAATATAAATATAAAATTCAGTTGTTTTAGTGTGTTTCATTTAAATAAAGGACCTCTTTCACAATTATAACTTTTTTCATTTTAAAACATGAAAGGTTTTTTAGATGTATTGAGTGAATAAAAACATGAATGATTCACCCAAAGTCATGTCTATAAGCCATAGAACAGTTAGTAGCTGTATATACTATCTGAATATTAATATATCTCTAAATACACTCATCATAGATTCTGGGGGGTATTTCTAACATCAATCATGGCAGATACCTTAAAATAAAAGTCATTTAATTACTTTTGCCAAACTTGGGAATCTCACAGATGTATTAGTGCTCTTGTTACGTAACACATTACTCCAAAACAATAGTATTAATTACCTCACAATTTCTGTGGGTCAGGAGTCTGTGCATAATTTAACTAGGTCCTCTCATTTCTTTTATGACTACAGCCAAAATGTCAGCCTGGTGACCTGGGGTCACCAGGCTGCATGTCAAGCCTGGACAGGGTAGGTCGGGTGGGGGTCAGAAATAGATTTGATTCCAACATCCTCCACAGGAATGTTGACAGGATTCAGTTCTTTGCACACCATTGGACTCAGGGCCTTAGCTCCTTACCAGCTGTGAGCTGAAGGCCATCTATAGTCTCTAGAGCATGGACGTCTTCGCAGGGGCAGCTCACAGCATGGCAGTGGCTTCATCAATCAGGTGAAAAAGAAGCACCACAGAGAGTGCGCAAGTGAGATGGAAGTCATAATCTTTTTAACGTAATCTTCAAAGTGGTATGTCCTTACTTTTGCCATATTCTTTTAGAAACAGGTCACTAAATCCAACTCACACTCAAGGAGAATGGGTTACACAAAGATGTGAGTACCAGCAGCCTGGCATACCTGATAGCCATTTCAGAAGCTGCCTTCTGCATGTGTGTTATGATGCCTGCACAGTATTTTACAGGGTTGTAAATTTAAAATCATAACTTAATTTGTGTCTACATAATACCAAATATTTTGATAAAAATAAAATTTAGTTCAGCAATACATATGTTCCAAATTAGCAGAATCTTAACTGTGTACATTTTTTTAAAATGGCTATTTCTCCTTTTACTCTGGGTATACTTTGTATTTACCTTCAAACATAGTGATGGCTGAACATTCAGATAGAGCGGCATTACTAACTTCTTGTCTGGAACCCAAGCTCATGATCGCAAATGCTTCAAGTTGGAGGGACTTGATTCAGGAAGATATTCACGTAGCATATGCCAGTACCCCTTGACAGTGTTCGCTTGACAAGTCTACTCCTGGCCCATTTGTGTGCGTCTTCCCTAGATTATATATTGAGAACACAGTTTTCTAATTGGCTTCCTTTCTTTCAACATACAGAAAATTGAACTTCTGACTCAACTCCTAGACTAGGAATTTTTGCTGTAATTTATGCTATAATTTGAACTGATTATTGATCTAAGATATATTGGCTCTTTATAATGGTTAGGTTTTACACATGAAGATATTAATTTTTATATATGTGAATGATATAGATAGAGATATAGATAACCTATATACCTATTTATTTGTAGTCCATATTCACCAATCATATTTTTGTGATAATAGGTTTTTATGTTTTGTTTTTTTAAAATTCACTTTTGACCTATAAATGGAATAATTAACATATTAAATAGCAAATATCCTTAATTATCTATCTTGATCTTATTTCTTTTGCCACTGGTGTCTTTAAATGAATTCCAAATCCATTTTATCCAAATTTCCTCACTGATTTATATGTTGATGTTGAGTACCTTTGCTTTTTTTCTATTCTAAGTTATTAGTCTAATTAGTTTAAACAAATTATTTATAAAGAAATCAGTGGGGCCAACATTACATTTAGAGTCAAATAAGTTGGCTACTAAATAAAAAGTTCAGCTGGTCAATGATGATTTAAATTTCTTGCTTTACCTAAACCTTTCTACTCTACCCACCAAAAAGACCTCTTGGAAAATGACAACTCAATCAGTGATACTCTCAAGGAAGAGATTACGTACATACAAATCATAAGGTCGTTATTACATTAGTGAAGTAATTTATTTTGCTAACATGGCCCTGCAAAATAAAATAAACTGCATTTGTATTCCATTTCCCATTTTTCTTAGACATTATTTAAAATGAAATCATTTTAACAAGTATTTGTAGTAACGTTATAAGTTAATTAAAATATATCCAGTTAAATTGAGAAATAAAATCATGAGACTTCTACCACAGAAATGATTTAAGGAGAACAATGATTTCTCAGTAGAAAAATATCCCCCCATCCCTGACACCATTTCCACGGCTTCTTGGGTTCTGATTTTGTATTTTTTGTTCTAGTACCATCAGTTTCCTTTTCTGTATATATCTACAGTACAGAAATAGTGCTTTAGTTTTCCATATTTCAAGTATATTCCAAATTGTAGTCAAACATTATTAAGTTCCCTCTGGGAACAAAATACTATTAGGAAGTTTGTAATCTTACTCGCAAGGTAGAGAAAAATTTTCCCCAAGAAGCTCATTTAACTCTTGACTAAAAATAGAAATAAAATTTTTTATATCTCTCTAAGTCTGAAATGTTGACTTCCATTTTATTTAAAAATATGGAATTTTGCTTGCTGAGTGATTGTATACTGAACAGAAAACTAAGATGGTACCTTTAAGAGAAGGAAGGAAATGTTATACATCACTTGCATTTGAATTTGAGCATATGGATTTTCAACTATTGTATAACCTTCAAACTACACAATTTTTGTAAATCGACTGGAGAGTTTTCTTAGAAAATCTACTAGCTGTCTAATACCTAAAGATTCATGCCTATGTATATTTTAGATTTTAATCTGAAATAATTTGAGGCAAGCAGTTCCTAGATGTTCATTTCTTCTTTCATTGCTTCCTCTTTCCTTATTCTACTTCTCTCTTTTTCTTCCTCTTTCACTTCTTCTTTCTGTCTCTCTCTCCATCTCTGTCATTTCTATCTCTAACTCTCTTTCTGTCTGTCTAGCTCTCCTCCCTCCTTCAAACATTGGGACCTCAGAGAGCTCTCTTCCTTCTGGATCTGGACTCCTCACTCAGGGAAGCCCCTTGCTTCGTTTATACGCAAGTGAGTCACAAACTTGTGAATTACTTGTGATCACAGGCTTAGGTGTGGTGTGTTTTGACATTATTCTTTTAATGGGGAGGGAGCAGCAGCTACTGGTCCGACATCACAGGATGCTAGACTTTTTGTCCACTCTCCCCTTCCGAAACCCACCCGCATCCACACCAGCTGAGCTATACACGGGTCAAGGTATAATGGATCCCATCAAGGACACATAAGTGAAACAAACTGCTAGGGATAGAATGTTTGCTATGAGAAATAAAGATGTTAAAAAATATTCAGCTCATCTACTTAGGATGTTTGTGTGTGTGTGTGTGTGTGTGTGTGTGTGTGTGTGTGTGTGTGCGTGCGTGCAGGAGGTGCTGATGGGGATAATGATAAGGGACTGGAGTCAAACTGACTAAATCCAATTCTGGACCCCGTGATTCCTAGCTGCTGGAGTCACAGTATGTCATCCAATGTCTTTGCCTCATTCTCTTCATCTGAATAAATGAAATAATAATGGTATATACTGCTTAGGGTGCTTTCGGGATTAAATAAACAAATATATGTAAAATAGTTTAACAGAAACAAGCACATGGTAAACACTATATAGATACTTTTTAAAAACAATTATTTTAGGGCGTTGTTCTGTCTCTTCGAAAAATTACCTTCGAGGGACTCAGAATCATCCATGCAGCTGGAATCAGAACCACTCACCACTGCTCATCCTCATTTTGTGAGAACATGAAGTCACCCACAGAAAATCATGGTATGGGTACCATATTTTATTTCAGGGAAACATAGTTTAGGTCGTTTAGGCTACATCTTGTCAACAAAGCAGTTATATTTATAGTCTCTCCTTCAACTTAATTTACCAAGAGAAAAGTCTACCTGCAGGTTTTAAGCCAATACCCTACTCAGTGTAAAGAAGATACAAGGGGCTGGATACCCTCTGCACAATCTTTCTCATGACCTGAAGGAGTAGCAGACCCTGGATTCAGGGATTTAAGATCATAACTATGTCCTGATGGGAGACTCACAGGAGTCTTCCTGTCTACATTATCATCCAGACTGCATTCCATATGGTCTAATTAAAGACTTTGTCAAGTGCATTACTGGTTTAGAAATATATCACTCTAAATGCTAATGTGGGTGCAGTAAAAAAGGTACTTTCGTACATTACTGGTGTGAGTAAATATGGCCACAAACTTTGGAAAGTAATTTGGCAACATGAATCAAGTGTCTTAAATTATTCATACTGCATAAATTCCACTTCTATAACTATGTTCTAAGGAAATAACCTGAGAAATTGACAAGCATGTTAATAATAATATCATTTATAAAAGCAAAACTGGGGGAAATTCAATGGCCAATAGAAGTATGGTTGACTACATTACGATGTAGTCAAACATGAAATATTTTGCAGACATAATAACTATAATTTAGAAAAATAATAGCATGGGAAAATGCTTATGAAATAATGTTACTTCAAAAAAAGAACCAAGACCAAACATAAACCAGAAGCTAATTTATATTTAAAATAGCGTATGTATTTTATGTGATAAATTATCCAATACATACAGAGGGGAAAATCTTAGAAATGCATATAGCATATTGAAAATAGTTACATCTGGGTTTATGAATTCTGGGTATTTTTCTTCTTTATATTCCTTTTTGTATTCCAAATTTCTGGGTATGTAGTTAATTTCTGTTCAGAAAAGAATTAAGATTATTGAACTTTGCTGTGGTTTAGGTATTCAGAGTCTATGATAGTCTGTTGGAATACCAGTCTACTAATTATAATTTAGTTTAAAATGCAGTGACTCATTCTAATTAAATTTATTTTGGTTTCTAGTAACCATTTCCTCTGTCTCTAAGTGTTCAATAACCATTCACTTGAAATAGTTCACCCATTGATTTACATTAAGTTCAGTGATTTGCAGAATCTCCCTTCCAATAAAAAGATATTTCCGTGTCTGCTAACACTTCAATATTTTCTTTTTTTAAAATTGCTTAAAATATAAACATTAGTTTATTGTGGAATGAGTATAAATTCTACTCTCTTCTCCTATCCAAATTGGTAGTGCTTCTCATTTATAATGTCATCCAAAAGGTCTGTGTTTTATAATTCCAAGATTATACATTGGTATTTTATCTTCCTTTTTAAAACAGAAAATGTTTGCTCAAGGGTCAGTGCTTTAAGGACCATGATCAGACAATATCTTTGTGAGTGTGGTTGGGAAGGAGGCTAGCTCAGGACTTGTTTTCAGCAGGAGTGGGAGGGGTGGTGATGGGCATAGCGTGCTGGCCCCAGTGAATTGGGCTGTTTTCGGGTTGGCCCTGGGCTGGTTCATGTCCAGTTCCTCCAGAGATAAACACCTGGTAGGGTGAGGATTCGCAGGGGGAATGTCAGGGCTTCCACTACACAAGGAACATCCTGGAGGGACTTGTTCCATCTTTCGTTCTGTTGTATTTGACTATTGATGATACCTCCAATTATTGTTTGTCTAGCTTCTCCTCAATTATCTCAAAATCCTCATCTTTGCTTTAAATCCTCTTACGTAAAAAGGTTTCTTTTAAAAATTCTCAAGTTTTCCTGTTTTGATATGAAGAAAACACCATTTTTTCAAGGTAGTTATTCTGAGGCCTAGAGCTGTCCTCCTCACTCTGTTTTTGAAACCTTGATAAAAGTTTGCTTAATTCCTATTTTTTTTTTAAAGTTTCCCCTGTCCCTGGGACAAAGAAAAAAGTAAAATAAAAAACTAAGCAAATAAAAATCAATTTCTTGCTTTTCTAGGTCATCACAATTTGAATGTGAAAACAAGATTTTCAGATACTTTTTGTTTTAAATGAAATTCAGATGAATGGTCCTCTAAGAACTTCACAACATATTTGAATTTCTTCCTGTTTTTTTTTTTTTTTGACCATTTCAACCTTTTCTAACTTTAATTTTTTTTTTAATTTCAGAATATTACAGGGGTACAAATGTTTTGGTTACATGGATTGCTTTAGTATGGCTTGAGTGAAAGTTATAAGTGTGCCCATCACACAGAGAGTGTACAGTGTACCCGTTAGATATATTTCACCCATCCTCTCTTCCCCCATCCCACCTGCATGATTTCTGTTGAGTTTTACTTCCATCTGTGTATATGAGTGCTGGTCAGTTAGTTCCAATTTAATAGTGAGTACATGTGGTGTTTGTTTTTCTATTCTTGTGATATTTAGCTTGATTAAATTAAAAAGCTTCTGCACAGCCAAGAAAACAATCAACAGAGCAAATAGGCAACCTACAGAATCGGAGAAAATATTCACATGCTATATATCCAATAAAGGGCTAATAACCAGAGTCTACAAAGAACTCAAGCAAATCAGCAAGAAAAAATCTAACAACCCCATTAAAAAGTGGGCACAAGACATGAACAGAACCTTTTCGAAGGAAGATAGACCAATGGCCAATAAACACATGAAAAAATGCTCAAGGTCACTAATCATCAAAGAAATGCAAATCAAAACCACAAAGAGATATCATCTAAAAGAATGGCTTTTACCAAAAAGTCCCAAAACAATAGATGCTGGTTGAATGCTGAGAGAAAGGAGCGCCTATACACTGTTGATGGGTCTTCCCCTCTTGTCTGGATATTTGTGTCTTGTGATCTACACCGCAGAGCTTCTATACTGTCTTCTTTCTCTATGGAGATGCCTTAGCTTGAAGAAGGCCCTTGGGCACTATGCTTTTTTCTTGTTGTTTGTTTGTTTTTGGCATGATTTCCCGCTGTGGTTGAGCACTTAAAAAACAATCTTGATGATGCCTCTCTGTGCCTTTAAATTTAATTTCAGACTCATCTGTGTCCTGGAGACCTGCTGCTTTGTGTTAGCTGTGCCAATGGTGCTTCCTGCACTTCAGAGCCACAGTGCTGAGCTCTCCTCCATAGCTACTTACACATTGCAGGAAAATTACCCCAACAGGACTTCAAAACCAGAACAGAACCATTACGACAGGTGTCTGAAATACCTGTGATTTCATCGACTTAGTTCCTGAGATGAGAAAGCCTTTTCTTTTTTTTCTTTACAAGTTTCTTTTCCCTTTTATTCCATATTTTATTTTGTTTTGTTTTTTCATTTTTTTTATTTCAGCATATTATAGGGATATAAACGTTTAGGTTATGTATATTGCCCTTGCCCCACCTGAGTCAGAGCTTCAAGCGTGTCCATCCCCCAGACAGTGCACACCACACCCATTAGGTGTGAATATACCCATCTTCTCCCCCGCCCCCATCTGCCCGACACCCGATGAATGTTACTACTATATGTGCACTTAAGTGTTGATCAGTTAATACCAATTTGATGGTGATTGACACATAATTGTACATATTTAAGGAGTATAGATTGTTATTTTGATACATGTATACAATGTATAATGATCAAATCAGAGTAATTAGCATATCCATCACCTCAAACACTTATCATATTTTTGTGTTAGGAAAATTCAAAATCCTCCCTTCTAGCTATTTGAAAATATACAATGAATTATTGTTTACTATTGCAACCCTACAGTGCTACAGGACACTAGAACTGATTCCTTCTATCAGGTTGTAATTTTGTATCCATTGGCTAACTTCTCCCAAACCCTCTTTTTCCTCACCTTTCTCAGCCTCTAGAATACTTTCTTAAACAAGATCAGTTTCATTGCTTTTAACATTTCTCTTTTCTTTTTTCTCATTTTGTTTAAAATTTTTCCTAATTATTCTTCTCTCATTATTTATAAAATATATAAATACAAGGTAAAGATATTTATTTGGAGTTGCCTATAGAACATTGTTTCAGTCATTTATACATAATAATCTTTAAAGCCACAAGATTTACTTCAAAATTTATTTGTATTCACCTTAGTTATTTCCAGTCTGATTACTATCAATTATGTGCCATGTTAAAAAAATTCTAAAAGGTGAAAGGAAAATATTTCAGTAGTTTGTTTTTCTCAGGTATTTTTAGCAACAGTACATTTCCTCCTAAAGAAATCATAAGTACTCAGTACTCATGATCAAAGAACTCCAGTATATCAGGCAGGGGAATCAAAGGACGCTTTAATTAGAGAGGGAAGAACAATTTGGAGCTCACTACTCTCACTCCCTCATTTACCCCATACTTACCACTGGGATGCTGAGGAATACTATACTCTGCATGTCTGGAAGAACACAGTAAGAAATCCATATTTTAGATTGGATTGGTGCTCCAATTGGACCCACTGAACTGCAGTAGGCACTGCTACTTCACATTTGAACATAAGAAATTTCACCATTTTGCTTCTTGTATGCCACCTGATAAAGATATACGTTATACTTATTGCCATCTTTGTTGTTCATCCATTCATCTCTATTGAAGCATAAATGAATGAAAGCAGCAAAGGTTATACAGTCAATAAGCAGCCACCACAAATTCATAATGTCGCCTTACAAAAAGTTGCTTGATATAGTTTCTAGTAGCTATTTGTTTGCATAATTGGGCATTCCACCATCATCAGAACTGTAAATGTGCGCACGAAAATTCTAACAACATACCTTTAAAAAATAAATAGTTATCAGTTGAATCACAGATGGAACTGGGGGAAAGCTTTGGCAGAAAGAGATGTATTTCAAAGTACATAATCAATTAATTTTTATTTTCTATCTAAAAGAAGACAGATGATAGGAAAAACAGAGGATATCTATATCACTTAAACTGATTTTAGTATGACACGTGTGTCAGAGTTACCCAACTGAAACTTCAAAAATGAAAAATTATTATTCAACTGTGATTAGGAAATATTTAGACTTTTACTAGAATGATAATTTCATATATAATGAGTTTAATTTTTATATTTGTAATGTAAGAGGTATTGAAGACTTTACATAAATATTATTTCAATTTATGTAATAGCTTTAATATGTATTTATATATATTAAAAATTAAATTGAATAAACATTTTTATAATTGTTTTCAGAAGCTCTAATACTATATAAATATTACTTGAAAGCTTCTGAAATTAGGAATATATTTGCCTATTTAGAATTTTATTAGAGGATTTCTCAAGGTTTCTGCAAAAATCATTTGTTCTTATTCAAAATATAGCACATCTGATATAATAAGATGTGAGAAGTCAAGCCACAAAATATTCTGAGGAATGACATATATTATGATATGGTGATGCTGTAGTTCCCATTATCACCACCACCAGAGTGAATTGGTCAAATATGAGTAAATTGGTCCAGCAGATATAGAGACACATATAAATATAGATGTTCTAGTACCTAGTACAAACAAATATTGGAGAAGCTCGGGTGATGATTAAGCACAGGCATTACTAAAGGTTCTTGACATTTATTAGTTTATCTGTCAGGCACAACCCTACTGCTTTTCAGAAAGCTAACTATTTGTTATTTTACTTGAAATTGCCAAATCCACCCTCACAATTACCATGGGAGCCTCACGATAAGATAGTGGGGCTGGGCACAGTGGCTTTATGCCTGTAATCACAATATTTTGGGAGACCAAGACAGGATTACTTGAGACCAGGTGTTCCAGAGCAGCCTAAGCAACATAGCGAGACTCTATTGCTACAAAAGATACAAAAAAATTGGTCAGATGTTGTGGCACTTACCTATAGTCCCAGCAACTCAGGAGGCTGAGGCAGGAGGATTGCTTGAGCCTGGAAGTTTGAGGTTGCAATGAGCTATGATGATGCCACTGCACTCTAGCTCAGGAAACAGAGCGAGACCCTGTTTCAAAAAAAAAAAGCAAAAGCAGACTGAAGCTCTTGGACATATTTTGTAGATTCAGGTGTGGGCAGCTGACACAGTCTAAACCAATAACCATCCTTCTCTGGAAAGGACTAAGAAACAAAACTAAAATACTATCTCAGTAGAATGTTCTGAGGATAAATGATAAAGAAGCTATTTATGGTACCCATTTTCTTCTTTCTGTGAACTTCAGATCACAGTAAGCAATTTAAAAAAAAATAGGGTAAAATAAGCAATAAAAATTATAAATAATAAAGAACAGTATGGAGAGACATAAAATATCTTGACAGAATTTGAGTTTTGATTTCTGGTCCCAGTGGAATTTCTTTCCACATTGCCATAAGATAGACCAATTCCCTTATAAACAGACTGATAGTTGATTCACTCTTATTTCAGCTAATTCAAGTTGTTTTCTTTTTGTTCTAGCCTCTAAAGGTCTGGATTTAAACATCACTTCTGAAAATTAGCAATATTGAATATAGAATGTATCATCTTTCAATAAAATCTCAATATTATTTCACAGAATCAAAAGAAATGTTACATTTCATTAGTCTAATTTTCAAATGAAAATATACATTTGAAGAAAAATGTTAAATATTAATACAAGCAAATACAGCATTTGAATGATACATTCTTGCCAGTTTCTAATGTGTAAAACTATGTTCATAGCAGCATTTTTACATAATAGCAAAAACTGGAGACAATTGAAACATCCATATATGGGAAAGACAATTAATGGTAGATAAACACAATGAATGTTACATAGGAATCAATATGAATAAGCCACAGCTACAAACAATATGGATGACTTTTAGTAAAATAAACTAAAAAATATGAAAATATTATATATGACATTTGATACTTATTTGCAAATACATTTGATATACATTTTAAAAATTCAAAACAATTAAAACAAAAAGCTATGTTTTAGCAATAGATATAGGTAAAATAAAGTCCTGTAAAATTGTAAGTAAGGAAATGATCATGATGAGATTCAGGTTTGGGGAGGCAGGGAGAAGAGTAGGGGAACATATGGTTATGTTAATGAATATGCTACGTTTTGGAATGTTGATAGAAAATAACATTGAAAAAAGGAATAAACAGCAGCAGGTCATATATGAACTAATGATGAGAATGTATTAAGAGGTAACAATTATTGTCTGTTATTGCTAATCTATTGTTAATGCAACCCCCCCTCAACACACAAAAACAATACATCATACAGTGTGCTTGCAAGTTTAAGCAGAGGAATTACATTAGTACATATTTAGATAATTTTCATCAAATATTATGGAACATATTTGATGCCAAATTTTTTTAAGTGGAAAGTCTCCTATATCCTCTATTTTATATCTCAAATAATATTTTGGAATGTATTAACTACAATATTCCAAATGGTTCCAATACTGTAATATGTAAGATACATTCAAATAATATTTTGGAATGTATTAACTACAATATTCCAAATGGTTCCAATACTGTAATATGTAAGATACATTGTCTTTTCAAAGTTAAACATGAGTGACCGAAAGGATGGTCACAGACGAGATGAAATTAGGGTCAGGTAGACATAATGAAAGGCAGACGCAAGTAATAAGAAGGTATTTTTGCTTCTGCTTGTCTAC
>RJWJ010027454.1:0-22166 GCA_004363605.1 Indri indri
AAAAAAAAAAAAATGTCTGCAAAGGCTAAGCCTTATGACTAAAAAGAGAATTGGTTATAACCTGCAAACCTCATGTAGCTGTTCTCGGGCCTTCTGGACAATATCCACCAAAAAACCTGGAATAATTAGCAAAATTGGCTTATGGATATGTTGTGAAGGAGACTGCAAAATCAGACAGCACACATTAACGATTATTACATTTTGCTTTGATTAAAGTATGGGTGACAAAGAACGCTGATTGAACGGTGTCAACAATACATATGCAAGGTTTTAGGTGCATTCACTCATTCATTAAGCGACATTTGTTGGGAACCTAAAACATTGTGCCCTTCCTGGGCATGGAAACCGAGAACCTGAGGACTACAGGAGGCGCAGCTCTAAGGGGAATGATGAAGCCCTGTTTGAGGCTCTCCAACGTTGCTGGCGATGGGAAGTCCCGAGGGAGATGTCTGTGAGGAGGCTGGGTGTGTGGGTTTAGGTGTCAAAACAGAGGGCTTGGGGAGGAGGCGACCACTGGGGGTCGGCCTCAAACTAGGGCCTTGGAGCAGATGAACTCACCCGCAGAGGGAGAGGAAAAGGGAAGGGGAAGGAAAGGGAGGAATGGGAGAGGAGGGAAGAGGCAGGGAGAGAAAGTTTAGGATTGAGACTTGAATTTGGTTAGTGGAAGGTCAACCAACAAAGTTGACTAAAAATGAATATCCAAAGAGGTAGAAGGGAAACCAGGAGAAGCTTGTCATGAAAACTAGGGGAAACCACTTTTTGAAAAAGGATTGAAGGTTCCATTGCATAGAATGCTACTGTCAAGTCAATAAGATGACTCCTAAAGAAAAATGCCTCCTGGATATATCAATACGGAGGTCAAGGGCAAATTTAGGAAGAGATTTTCATCCAGAGGCAGGAAGTTAAAGAGTAAGTGGGACGAGAGAAAACGCATAATGGGTTTGTAGACCATTGTTGAGAAAGGTTTTGCTGTGAGGGAGAGGAGAGTCCAGCAGTCACTGCAGGGGACAAGCAGCTTGTTTGTTTGCTTTAACATTAGAGAGACAGAACAGCTTTGAATCTACGTGTGGTACCTGAAGATTAAGGAGAGAAAAGGGACGATGTGATCTGTGGAGAAGGGGACGGTAGGGACAGCATGGGAGGCAGATTTATTTCAGACAGAGGCAGAACCACCCTTTCCTTGTGGCTGACGGAGACAGTGCAAATGCGGCTAGGCTGTGTGGGGTGGGGAGGGGAGCAAATGACTGATGACTTCTCTTTCCCTGGTGGATTACAAGGCAAGAGTAGGGCAGAGAAGAAAGTGCGGTGGGTTGGCCAGGTTGTGGGCGTGTGGGGAGAAAGGGTGAGACGCAGTGGGAGGTTTGAGGAGGGTGGAGAAGGTCTGAAATCCTGACTACAGAGAGCAGGAAGTGAACGGACCAGGGACACACAGCAGTTCTGAGGGTGCAGCGAGCACAGTGACTTCAGAGCATTAACCGTACTCACTAGATGTGGAACTGGCCGAGCTACTTAAGGCTGGCCTTAGTTGAGGGCCACCTCGTGGAGTCACTGTCTGACTCTGGGAGCCTCAATTGAGACCAAAGTCTCTGTGAATGACATCCTGGAATCACAGTGCATAGTTCATAGTCCTGCCTCAGTTTTCTCACCTGTACATTAGGATAACGATAGTATTTATTTCACAGGTTTGTTGTAAGACTATTTGTAAAATGCTTACACAGTACCAGGAACAAAAAGTCCTCTCTAAACGTGACCCAATACTAACATCCTGCCGTGTTGTTGCTCAGACACATTAAGGTCCTCGTGTGAAATGTTGGTATTTAATGAATGCATAATTCTTACTGTTAAAATTGGTATCATACTCAATGCCAGATAGAGTATTTTAGGGAAGATCATAACCTGATATAATCTTTCTGGAAAGCAAACATTAAGTAAGTATCCAAAGCCTTAATAAAATATTTGATGTAGTAAATTCTATTTGTCAAAATTTAAGAAGATAATCAGACATGCGAACAAAGATTTGTTCACAATGATTTTTCTCATCACATTTATTGAAGGGAAATATCCCAAAACAACTGAAATGCCTACCAAACCAATTTATATATGGAATATTACACAGCCATTAAATTTGGTGGCTAAAGAGTTTTTGTTTTTTTTTTTAATGCTGTGGGAAATGCAAATTAGTGTCAAGTATAAAAAGCAGACTATGAAATTTTAATTATAGTATGATCTCAGCCATATAGTAAAAAATACACATTGAAAAGAGATGAAAGGAATTGATTATGCCAAAACAGAAGTAGGGGTTGCCTCTGGGTGGGAGGACTGTAAGCAGGACTGGCTTCCTGGGCACGTGAGCTGTGTATGCTAACGGGCTCCTCATGTAGAAGAGTCCTGGGCTTAGTCTGATGCTCTGCTGTTGCTATCTTGAAATTCTTAATAATTTTTGAGCAAAAGGCTCCATATTTTCATTTTCCACTGAGTCCCATAAATTATGTAGCTGGTTCTGATAAATATTTATTCTTAATACTTTTTGTGTTTGCCATTTTTAAACAATGGAAGTATATACTTTATAAAATCTAAAGAGATGTTATGGTCGTGCATCTCATGATGACATTTTGGTCAACAAAACCCCATATACGACAGTGGTCCCATAAGATTATAATGAAGCTGCCCTGTACAGGTGCTTCACCTTTTATTTTCCGTACTGTATTTTTGCTGTAACTTTTCTATGTTTAGATGTGTTTCAACACTCAAACACTTGCTCCCGTGTTACAGCTGCCTCCGGTATTCAGTACAGTACCGTGCTGTGCAGGTCCATAGCCTAGGAGCCACAGGTGTGCAGTGGGCGCACCATCTAGGTCTGTGTAAGTGCACCCTATGACGTTCGCAAGACGATTGCCTAATGAGGCATTTCTGAGAATGTATCCTCAGCGTTAAGCGATGCATGACTGTATTTTATAGAAATGTAAGGAAGCCCCCTTTCCCAATTAATTAGTTGATTGCCCTTCTCTGTGCTCAATTGCTCCTTGGCTTTTTCTCATAGAACCATGTCTCAATGCTTTCTGGAAATACTAGGGATTATGCCATATAATTTAAAAAAGAAAAGGAGTAGCAACATTTCTTTTAAAAATGGTCTACGGTGTTTGCTCATTTTCTTTCTTCCTCTTCATTGTTTAACTTCCTCTGAATTGATTTTTACCCCATCGCTACATGAAAAAATCTTCCTAAATTGGCCCTTGACTTCCATATTATTAAATCCAGAAGGCATTTTTCTCTAGTAGTCATCTCATCGATGTTTCAGTAGCATTCAATGTAATTGGACACTCAACTCGATCCTTTTAAAAAAGTGGTTTCCCCTAGATTTTTCCAGGCCAAGCCTCTCCTGACTACCCTCCTGCCTCTTATGGTAGCAGCCACTCGTACTCACATTCTCTTTGGGTGGTGAAGCTGATCCATCCGGAAGCTGTGCTGCCCACCTCGTTGTGTGCTACCACTCTCAGCTTGTAGGTGGTGAAAGGCTGGAGACCCCCAAGGCTGGCTCTCTGCCCTGGCCCCATGTACTTTGTCTCTGTTTGGCTGGGAGTACAGGGCAAGGCGGACTCAGCAGAGCAAGCCACATGGAGTTGGAGCTCGTAGCTAAAATGAGAATGGATATGCAGGGTGAACACAAGCAATGGAATTAGTTTAACTCTCTCTTTAAAACTGGATCTATTTTGTGAGAAGACATTTTGTTTCCATCACACTACAAGCTCTTTAAAATTTCCATTTGCAGGGAACTATTCCCATAAACACTTTATTTAATGCTGTTGGAAATGAGCAGCAGACATAACCAAGAAATGACAAGAAAAGTCACCATCTATACACACATCACTGTTTACTCAGCAGCTAGTAATCCTTGTTGGTAGAGGTAAGATAATTTCTCTCTTTGAAGAGGTGAGTGATAAATTTTTCTTCTCTGTTTAGAATAAAGAAAATCTTTTTTCCACCAGATGATTCTGAGTAAAGTAACTTCTTTGTTCTTTCCAACAGTGGTGCACTACAACATTTTAAATTATGTTAAATAATTTAAACATAATTATTTATGTTTAGGGCAATTCTGATTTAACTATAAGTTTCTGATGTTCCAGCCAAGGGCTATAGAATGAATGATTCCAGAGAACCATGAGGAACATATTCTTTCAATGAATACAAAGCCATTACCTTGTCTTTTTCTTATATAATGATGATTATGTTGTTTACCTTTCTATCATTAGTTGATTTTATGAGTTAAGTGCTTTGTAAGTGGCATTACCACTCTAATCAATGTACTTGTCATTTTGCTATAGATACGTGTTCAATAAGCAAGTCCTTCTTGGGAAGTGCTGGGTAGCTGTATGTCTGTATGCAACCTTGTTCTACTTTATTCATCCTTCTGTCTTGAGCCATTACCTTTGAATGATACCATTGGGGAACAGAGGGGGACTCCACTGGAAGGAGGCTGTCCTTGAGGACAGCGCTTGGATTTGTGGTGAGGACAGTCCTGAGGGTGGAGCCGGATGAGTTCTCAGCTCAGCCGTTGGCCCCTTGCTGCAACAGTTGAAGCAGGTGCAGGCCTCTACCCCAATGGAGTAGGTCGTGAAGGGCTGTAGGCCATGAAGAGTCTGCTGGCTGGCCATGCCTTCGGACAGCTGGAGGGAGAGAGAAGACTAGATGAGGTAGTGTCCCCAGATCAAAGACAATTGATAAATCAAGAACCCCACCTCATATGAATAGAGCCCCATGCGAGGCACTCTGGGAGATGCAACATGGCCTTTAGCATAGCATTTATCCTCAAGAAATTACCAATCCAGTTAGAGAGGCATGACCTCAATAGTGAAAAAATAGTTAAATAACCTAATAGTTAAATAGCTAACATGGGAATGGATACATAAAGTGACGTTAGAGATAGGACAGAAATCACTAGGCGTAATATCATACATTATCTCATCTTAGAAAGGCATTAGAAAATGACACAGAACACACAAAGTATCAATCAAATTCTTTGACCCTCAGAAGATGCCTTGTCAAAAAAAATCTGTATTTGAGTGACATTTCTAGTCAACATTCACCATGGTCCATATTCTGCCATAGTTACTTGCATTTAATTTTGGGGTCAAAGATCCCCTCAGATTAATGTTAGAGTCAGGTACAGGTATATTTAAAACCTTGAAAGTCCATCTCTTCCTCGGAGGGTGTTGGGTTTTACAAAACATCATAGCCTCCTCTCAATCATTTTTGTCAAAATATGAACTTTTTGGTTTATTTGGAGCAAACTTTTGACCTCATTGTGGTTTTATCAAGTACTCTCAGAACCAGAAGAGTTCAGAAACTGGAAATTAATTTTCACATTGACATAAGTAACGCATAATTAAGAAGAGCTATCTGTTATTTAAAAAAAATGCATACAATGCACTCCAAATATAAATTATTTTAGTTTATTGTTATCATTTTATAAGCATGGATAATCAAGGGTTGATTGTATTTACATCATCTATATTTATTGAATAGGGAGCCCTGTGGAAAATATGCTAATATCCCTTTAACATTCCATCTGAGCTTTTCTTGTGTGTAAGTTACCTTCTGAATTGTGTTTCAGTACCTGGCACTCTGGCCTCAAGAGGATTTCTCCACACTCGCCCAAATTGTTCCCTAAATTGGTCTAAATAATTTATAATGTAATACCAGGATCTGCATAATCTCTGCTTGAGGACTGCGTGAACAAAGCATTATAATCTCCACTTATTCATGAGAAAAGTCAAAGTGACACGAGCTGTACCACAGAGACGAGAGACTTCATCCTGCTGGCTGCTGGTCTCTTCATTTTGATAATGTAGAAACTGGTCTACTGGATTCTTAACATCCCTTCCAGCAAGTGGCTTGGCTAACACACAGTGTGAGAGCTGATTTTCCTGAACAATCTCTCCATGTGCTCCAATGTGTTAATAAACAAACAGTGGAGCCAGGGCTGCTCTGGCGGAGCTGTCCTGCTTTCTCTTCCAAAGAGCTAGAACTTCCTGGAATTCACCAGAAGGAAGACTGCGTTTTCGATGTGTTATTGTGAGACCGTGCATGTCAAAATGGGGATTGTGAGGATATTCTTTGCTCTATTTTGTCTTTTTCCTATTACCATTTACACTACCAATTACTATTTGTTGACCCCTTACTATAAACCACCATCCTGTTAAGTGACCTATGTTTTCCAATTAAATGAAACCAATTTCATTTGATTTCTCTAAAGTTGCAGGTTTCTTACATTTATAGAGCCTTTAATACCACCTTTAGCATTTCTCTTCTTGAGAGTTTACATATTTTCTATGTTTTCTAACAGCATGCTTTTTCTTCTCGGAGAGATTTTTATACTAAATTCACCAGAGGGCAATTGAGAACAGAAGGATAAGAAAGAAGAATCAGGAAGAAAAAGCCAGGGCGCCATGGTAATGGTTTTTAAAAATTAACCAGTCCTGGATTTTCAGCACTGCTGCTCACCACCGTCTGGGCCCCGCTGGTGTTGCTGGAGAACAACCTGTAGAGACTGACGATTCCATTGGGCGTCTCGGGGGCGCTGATGTTGACGACTGCTTGGGTGGAAGAGACCGCGTGGAACTTGGGGGCTCTGAGACCTTCTGGGGGAGCTGGCCCCGTTCTACACCACGCCCAGCGACTGGGGGCTTTTCCTGCAGAATTCACTGCCCAGACCTCCAAAGAGAAATCAACAAGACTGGTCAAAACCAACGTACCCTCAGGCTGAAAAAAACAAAACAAAACTGGCAACCAAAGGCAACTCAACACAAGAGAAGGAGATAAACTTTGATCTTGGCAACTTCATCATTGCAAAGGAGAGCAGGCTCTTCCTCGTTTATTTATAGTTTTTATTTTATGCCTTTTGCTTTTGACTCTGTGAACACAAAACGGGCTGTTTAGGATTTCAGAATGCAGCGGGGTTGGTTTAAGCCTAATGAAAAAAAACTGCTCATCTCTGTGTGGGAAGCGGAGTGATTTTGTCAGCTTCTGCAAACTGGATGGATCTGCAGACTACATAAAACTCAGCAATTCTTAAACACTGTCCCCACCAAATCTGCATGAAAATTAAATTTCCTTTCATCAAGGAGGGAATAAACATATGGAAGGATGTATAATCTTATTTATCAAGAACCATTTGTATAATTAAACACGAATATCCTAAAAGGTTGCCTTAGGTCGTCATTTGCATGAGTAAGTAATTTGTAGAATGTCAGGTACAATAGACAGAGTAGATGGATGTGTGAGTGTATAGGGTTAAATTAGGCCCAATAATAGCCAACTACACAGTGATCAATCAGAATGATAGATCTAAATGGCAATACAAGAAGACTATCTGTGTGCTTAGGAGTATTCCTTAGTAAGCTTTCACGGCAAAGTCTAACTTCAGGAAATTTTCTCCTCATTGAGTGTCTTCGACACTATATATTTTTTAAAAATTTACCCCTGAGCTTTTAAAGACAAGTCTGGTAAACTTATTTGATTCTATAGTACACACATCTCAGGTATGCAATGTTAAAAAAAAACATGCAGAATGTTCAAAATATGAGATACATAGGAAAAAAGTGTCAGAATATTTTGTAGTGAGAATTTTGTTTGGTTTTTATTTTGCTTTTACATTAATCATATCTCCAGGAGATGAAACATTAGAGAGATTTTTCAGTAGTTAGGGCAACTCCTATCAGTGTTTCCATACTTTTTCTTTTTTTCTGGCAGATTCCTTTGTAAAATTTCTGAGGTTGAATTGTTTTCGGGTTGCTGTCAAATGCAAATCTCCAGCCCCTTGCTGATAGGATTGCCAGGAGCCTCATTTTTTAAAAGAGACGAGTAACCTAAATACATAGATAAACCTGCTTTTTTAGAGCTCAGTTACATACTCTCATGATTTGCATAATAATCATTCACACTTGTATAAATTCTACATTTTACGAAGCACTTTAACTTATGTTAGCTTGCTTAGTCCTCACACTGCCAACCTTGGAAGGTGACTGGAGAAGGTATTATTAGCCCCCTTTTAAAGGTGAGGAAATTGAGGCTCAGTAAATGTCACTATCTTGTTCAAGGTGACAGAAGTTACAAGGGCTGAAACTGGAATTCTGTTCTCCAGTGTGCTTTCCAATAAATAAGTGTTTTCGATTCTGTATGTCATCCATAGGCATACATAAGATACTCAGGATCACATAAATTAAATGATGTGTACATAGACAAATGCCTGCAATTCCGGATTAGGTAAGGTCTCTTAACTTGCAAGGAGGGATGACATGTGCAAGTTGTCTCAGGTGAGGGGTGTTGATTTTGGTAGGCGCAGGGGAAACTGTGTAGCAATGGGAAAACCAGACTTCATGGAAGTTAGAATCTGTCAGAATACAACTGTGGCTGCTCTTACAGTTTCCTTCCAAAATGGCTGAGGTCAGTCTCCAGGGTAGGGAGGGTAGGTGAAGGAGGTTATTGACGAAGAGGTCAAATGTCAGGGCTGATGAGGAGGGGTCCCCAGCTCCTCAGTCTGCTCAAGAACAACCGCTTCTACTGCAAATATCTTTCCAGGTGGTAGTGGGGAGGACACCTATTATCACACAATGAGTGACAAGATTTGAAAAATCAGCGTTCTTGGGAAAGGGATACAAACCTAGGTGCAAATATTGATATCAATTTTTGTCTTCCAAGAGTGGGTTTTTTTTTTTTTGTGGTAATTTAAGGGCATGTAGGACTTTAATCAGGGCTATAATCGATGGGGAAGAAAATGAGGAAGAAAATGCAACTAGCTATAATAAAAGAAAAATCCAACAAGTTGCCAATTAATTACTGAACACCAGTAGGAGATAGCAGTAGTACAGGCATTTAGGATTAAAAGAAAATGACATAAAATAATTCATAGGAAGTACTCAGCACAGTTCTGGCTCTGGGTTATGAACATTAACTTTTCTTTCATTTTGAATGTAAATACAGAACCATAAATACTCTTAATTAATGGTGGTGTTGTAGATAGTACTAAACCTCATGCCTTCCTATGTTACATGAGCTTTTATTAGGTGGAGTCCTGTTTTTAAAATATAATTTAATCCATGGTATTTTAAAACACTTGGGCTTTAATATTATGGTATTTTGCTATATTTCTTTATATATATATTTCTTTGGAAATATTGTCTTCTAAAAACTAGACAATACAAAATTTCCCATCACTAACGTATGCAGGATCTTTTGTCTTTGACAGGAGTCCTTTATAATACATTACTCTTTTTCTTAGACTTTCTTTTTAGTATTCAATCAATTTGAGATCAAAATAGCATTCATATAAATCAACACACTTATGCAAAGCAGGATCAGCCTATTTACATGAGCTGCTATGAAAATGAAAACAGTCAAAATGAAGAGAAAGCTGGCTGAGATAATGAAGCATTATGAATTTCACAAAACTTGTACCACAAGGCAGTGTCTCTGTGATACCGAACCACCAGAAGCAAAGGAAAACAGACCCTGTGAATAAGAGTCTTTCCTTCGTCTTTTTCTGTCTCTCTGTCTTTGTCTCTGTTGAGGTAAAAAAAGTCCTTTACCCAAAATATCAATGCAGATTTTTGTCTATGCCCAGCTAAACAAGACACAAAAGAACTGAAGTATAGTTCAGGGTTCAAAATAAAAATACTAATAGCTTATGTTTGTGATTTCTACTGAGAAACAGTGTCCCAAGATTTGGATCTGTCTTTATAGGGTGAAGGTAAGAAGCAGCAGAAATCTTGCCTGGGAAATTTTGAGCAGTGTGTTTTGATCTTTCAGTTTTAATGAACCAATTTAAAAATCAAGAAATGGAATATTTTGTGAACAGATACAGAGTTGCCTACTTTCTGTCTGTCTATCTATCTATCTATCTAATCTGCCTATCTACCTTTTACTTAACTGACAAGCCACTCTATCTGGTTTGTATCCCAAGATTCTCTCACATGATCATTTGGTACATAAGCATAGTATATGGGCTTCTCATAAAAAGAAAGGATCATTATTGTGGTAGAAAAAGAAGCAAGGCTTATGAAGTCCATGGCCAAGGGGGGTGGATACTCTTCATCTTTGATTTAATCAGAATATCTTTATACTTACAGCATCAAAACTGAACATATTTATTCTTTTATAATAAAAAAGTGAAAGATGATTGAAGTTGCCACTTTATTATTTGGGTTTAGTGAACACTTGTGCATGTGTATGAGTGTGTGCACACACAATTAGGACTGTAAGGGTTAGGAACTTGCCAAGGAAGAGCTGTTAAAAGTGAGAACAAGTTAGGACTGACCAAGTTGGGTTGTTTTCCTCTTTAAGGTTTCTACTGTAATCATAAAAAGAGTAACAGTGCAAGATGTTACAGAAAACACAGATTAACTACTTTTAATAAGCGTAAAATAACTGAAATTGTTTAACCACCAATTCTGTAACTGACTAGCAAAATGGTAGATGAATGTCAATTTTCAATGTAATTTCTGTTTTCAATGTAATAGATATTTTAATCTAACTAGTGACTATTTCTGTCTTTATACTTCTCCGTGAAAAAAATGAAATTGTTCTTTTATTTACTCTTGCTCTCCCAAAGGACTAATTACTGTATTTTGCCTTAAAAAATTTTAATTACGTGAAGTGTCAACATCTGCCACTAAGCTGCCATAATCGCATTGCTGTGAACACAATGAATTTAATCAATTGTCCCCTCTTGAAAATTGCCTCTTAAAGATCTTTGAGAGCAGCCTTTGTCCAAATACGTTCCCTAGCTATGATTATCAAAGTCATTTTGGGCACCTGTATCAGAATTTCTGGTGAGAAGACCTTGGAGCCTGCCCTTTCAACGTATTTCCACGTGGTTCTTGTGCCCTGTGGTGTTTGAGAAATAGGAGAGTCTATTCTTTGTAGAACCAGGCACAGAAATCTAGGCACTATACATTTTCCATTTCTATTCATGCTATGTCTATTTATAATTATACTTGCCTTTGTCATTACCTTCAGTCATTCAGAGAAAAACAAAGTGTGTCTCTTTGAGTATGTTACAGTTGCAGTAATCATGATAGACTTAATTGTTGTGGTTTTCACAGTTCCAAACAGAACCAGAGTTCACTAACTTCGAGAAACCATCACTTGCCTCCTAGTTTTCGCTTCAGGTGTGATTTCTTGAAGCCTTGATATTTCTGGAACTTGCTGGGTCTATTTTTTCCTTACAGCCCAGATGAACATTATTTTAAATGCTCCCAATTCCTCTCAACCCAACACTTCTTCTAATTTTATTCTAGGAGGAAAGCAAGAATTTGTGAACAGAAGCATTGTAGTAATTTTTGAAAAGAGAAAGAGAAGGGACCCCCGCTCTGCAGAGGATGGGGAAAGGGGGGATGTAGCAGAAGTTATTCCAGAGCGGTGGCCCTTGGTGCGGTTACGTTAACGTGCTAGTTATTCTTTAACACAATTCCCACGCTTAACTGCAAAGTGGTTTTCACTTTCATAATTTGTCTCACGCAATGGCTCCTCTCTTTCTGAAATAAGCTTCCTTAGGACTGTTATTTTCCAAGTGTAGTCTTAGAGTAAAGTGAAATTGTTAAGGTAATTATCAAGGGGGTTCTTAATGTGTTTTTTCCTTTATCTTATCATAAGAAAAACCTCTTAACTGTGAAAATATTTTGTGATTCTTTCGGCTGAGGAAATGCTACACGTCTCGTTAAAACCAAGGGAATATACTTTGTGATGTTCTGCAGAGTGTCAGTCGCCGGCTGATGTTCACGGGTCTTGTACTTGCTATCATTTTCCATATAAAAATAGAATGCAGGAATAACCAAATTCAGCCAGTGATCTTTTCCAAAAACCTCATCTGTTGACTCCTAATGTAAGTAATGTTGACTGTCCTTGTCCTTACAGCAGTTTGAGATTTGCTCTTTATCCAGGCTGTTTATTATAAGAGTGGTATTATGTATAGACGTTAACTCTCAGAGCATTAAGAGATGAAGGGATTTCCGAGCTCTCTGCAACTTCCATGATATTCTATAACGTGCTTCTTTGTGGAATGATCATCGTTTTTGATTAAAAAAAGCATTTCAACAATTGTGAGGGCAAATTTACATCAAGCAGCACTAAGGAGACAACATCATTGTTTAAAAAAACCAGAAAATGTGAATGTATTTCTGTGACAATTCACATCAAAAAT
The DNA here is from genome assembly GCA_004363605.1 of Indri indri. NCBI lineage: Eukaryota > Metazoa > Chordata > Mammalia > Primates > Indriidae > Indri > Indri indri. The sequence goes on from RJWJ010027454.1 coordinate 12,197, forward strand.
AAGCAAAAGTGCAACGTGAATAGCCATGCCAGTAATTAATGAGTAAACAGGTTGCATGTTAACAGGCAAACAATTAAATTATTTGTTTCCTAGGGGCATGTAATGAGATTGTTATCACATTCCCATGAGAGGGACAAATAGATATTAAAAAGGTCCTTCCAATACCTGCATTGGCTAAGGCCAACAGCTAATTCAATAGATTCGATCAAAATCACCACTTCTTTCACTGCTCCTGATTTATGACTTTGGCTGTGGTTCGTCATCACTCATTGCAGTTTGCTCTCCAGTGCTCATAAATTATGCCTCATAAATAAAAAGATACAATCAAGGAAATCATATCAATTCATCTACAACCTTGGAGTATATTTTCCCATGACGCTCACGCTAATGCCTTCTTAAAGGGTAGCTTGTCGTAGGTTTTGAATATGTTCGAATAGCAATGTGCCAAAATAGGCTTTGCCAGAATTGCGGTTAAAGAGACTCATGGCTAAAAAGAGAAGGCAATACATCTGAAATTACATGATTACAAGATTATTTTATTTCACGCGCAGCCCTACAGGCTCTCGTCATTAAAGAATAACTTGCTGAAAAGCTCTATGCAGTTATCTATTTAACTATCTACCTATCTGATTTTCTTTCATCATTAAATGAACGTTTTTCAGCATCGCTGTTTGCATGGTACTTTGCTGGATACATTATAGACACACTTTTACAGACAGTGCCTGTATTCCTGGTTCCTTTCATCTACAACACTTTGGATCAGGCAAGATGGAACATGATTTTAATTGAATTCTGGGACCCCAGGGAAGTCGAGTACAGTAGGATGTTGCCTTCCCTTCTACTGGCATGTTTGAAATTCAGAGATGTGAAGCTACTGGAGAAATTACAAGACATTTCCTTTGCTAGAAATGGGTGTATCCTGTCACTACTGCTTAGCATACTGCCTTGTCTTTGGAGTCACTCAATAAATATGAATATGGCTCTCTTCTAATATCTGAGGAAGGGAAAAGTGGCCTAAATATTAGTGGGAAATCCTGAACTTGCCTTAATTCACTTTTAATAATAATCATGATAATGAAAATTTGGAATTTATCACACGCTACTTTTTATTGCTCATATCTGCTCTCCCTGAAAGGAAACAGGAACCCACCCAGCTCCACCTGGCTTTTTTGGATGACACACAAAAGTATTTACTGGGTTTTTGAACACTTATGCTTTTTTAAGTATATTATACGTACTAATTTATTTCATCCTCCCAACAATCGTATATGGTTGGTATTATTATCCCCACTTTACACATGAGAAAACTGAGGAACAGAAAAGTTTATGCAACTTTGTAAGTGGGAAGGCTGGTCTTCCAATACAGATACGTATTCTGATGTACAAGTCCAAACTTTTTACACCTTTCTATATAAGGTCATTGAAGAAAGGCCCAGACATACCTTGTAAGTGTTGGGTTGCTGCTCTGGGCTGTCATAGAGCCCTGGATGGACTGGCTTTATCTGTGGAGGCAGTCCCAAAGTAAGATGCTGGAAATTATCGCAAACATGGTGGCCTTCATTCCTGCCGCCACCTACCATGCTTTGAGCAATAGTGCATATTACACAGGGGCAAGTACTACTCACATATTTTCCACACTGTTCAAACCATATGCAAACGTGCTGAAATTACATTACGTTTACTAATAACTATACCCTAACAGATAGAATATTGCAAATATATACTTTCTCCACAATAAGTTGCTAGAGGAAGCTAAGAAGACAATCACCAATTATGATTAACATTTCCAGGAATGATAGTAAACTAGGTAAGACTATTTATCATCCATGAATTCAACAGATATTGATTGAGTCATTTGTATGTGCCAGACACTGTTCCATGAGCTGGAGATACATCTTTTTTTTTTCTTACTCTGTCACTGGGGCTAGAGTGCAGTGGTCCAATCAAGGGATCCTCCTGCCTTAGCCTCCTGACTAGCTAGGACTACAGGCCGGTGCCATCATGCCCGGCTAACTTGCCAAGTCATTCAGATTCCTGATTATGCAGAAGAAATAACAACACCTACCTCATAGGACTATTCTGAGATTTACATGAAATGATGTTTCTATAAATTTCTGTGGAATGGGGCTGGGGGACAAATACATTATAATATAAATACATTTATGAATATTTCATCGAGATTTTGAAAGCTTCAGAACTGTATACAAATGCAATTTGGAGGCAACCATGGGGTGGAATTGAAGAATACAGTCTTTAGAATCTTCATCTCAAGGTTCATAATCGAGTCCTTCAATTTACCAACTCTGTATCCTTGGACATGTTACCTAATTTTTCAATGTTTCAGATTTCTTACTTGTAAAATGGTGTTAGTAATAACATTGATCTCAAATAACTTTTATGAGATTAAATTAGTTAATGCACATAAAGTTCTTAACACAGTCTTTAGCACAGAGCAAATACTAAATAAATAATAGTGATTATTATTACATTATTTGTGTGAAAATACAGGAGAGACTGACTTGCCAGTTTGGGAGAGCTAGTGGGGCCAGACAGCAATTCTATAACTCACTTCTGGGTTCCAGTTAGTTGTTGTGGATTAATCACAGATTGGAAAACCCTCTACAACATTCTGAGGTTCGCTCACATCTCTCTCACTGTATCCTTCTATCAAATACTTCTTTACTCTAGAGCTTTGAGGGTTAGAATAAATAAAAGCCTGGTTTTCAGAAATATTGCTCCTACATTGAAATTTTTTCAATGGATGGCATTCTCTACTCTGCCTTATTATTAATTAAAATTTCAAAAAAAAAAAAAAAACTGCCAAGCATGAGCAAAAGAAAAGATGGGAGCAATTCAATGGATTCTTCAGAGAAAAAGAAGTTTACTTCTGGTTTCCATTACAAACATGCCTATAGGCATCAAGGAGAGAACTGTACAGTTTCCTAGATGCTTATAGGCATCTTAGTAATGATCAAATCCATCAACAGATAGATAAATCAATGCACGAGAAGTCTCAACCATCCTCTTAAACATTTCAATTGAAGGCATCTGATTTACTTAACTGTGTTAACGTTTTGGTTTTCACCTGTGGATTTGATTGTTTCCTATCTCCCAAGACATTTACTTAGAATTTAATAGTAATATACCATTGGTTCAAGTACTTAAGTGCAATCCTACTTAAGTCTTCGGATTTAGGTAGGGTTTAGCAATAATCACGGAGTGGCAAGGCAAAGCTTGCCGGCTGATCTTCTAGGCCAGAAAGGATTCTCCTGGGGAAGGTGACACCACGTATCGGGTGAGCAGCAGCACCAATCCGAGGAGTGGGGGAAGTGCTGGTTTTTCTCCCAGATCCATTCTGCAGATTGCCTTGCCTGGGTCTTTTCTCCTCCAACTTCTTTCCACTTGGGTTTGATAGAAGCGAGGAGAGAGTTTGGGTTCTTTATTCCTCCTGCTCCCTGTCCTTAGCACCACAGTGTGACAAGGCTGCCTTCCTTCCCCATGGCCCTGCTTCTTTCCTTACCCCCGCAAGCCTAGACGGTAATAGCTTCTGGCCATTGCTACTCCATGGATTCTTTCACATTCCCTATTGATTCTCTTAATTCTGCCCACACCTCCATAAATAGTCCCCTCATTAAATTCTCTTCGAATACCCTGTTTTTGAGTGTGCCATCTGTTTCCTGCTGAGATCCTGACTGATACAGGGGAGAACATTTTGAATGTTACACAGGTACCAATAACAGTGAGTGGGCTGAGAGAGGCATTTGATCACAAGGATGGAGATTTGGGAGAGCTTATTTATTTTTTTTGTGAGACTGAAGAAACAGAGAAATAGTGCCTCCTCATGTCTCCATGGAAAGATTTTAGTCAAGTAGCTCTTTAATAACAAGGTGCCACCTGTGCTGCCCAGAACCATCTGGCCAGGGAGCAGAATGGCCGTGAGAGTCTGGTGTGGACACCATGAGAGTCTGGTATCCCTGAAGGTAGGGAGGCTTCTTCTCCCTCCCGGGGTCTGTTTAGCCATCACTCAGATCCAGCCGACATCTATGTTCATAGCTATATTTTTATGGATACCTTATTCATGGGTGTGTTTGTCTTATCAACTGCACTTGAAGTCCCTGAGGGATACGGTCCATGGTTTTAAGCCTCCTGCCTCAATCCTAGTAACTAGCTATACACTTTGAACATGGCAGATGTCTAATAATGACAGGTTATTAAATATTCAACTTATAGGATAAATGAAAGTAAGTAAAACATGTCTCATCCTTTCCTGGATGTTTTTACAGGACCTAAGTTTCAGGTGACTTTGGGGAGCCTTTATTTTGATGGTCATCTCCCTGAACAGGAGCTGTTTATGAAGAGCCATGAAGGCAGGTTGGAATTACACATCCTCTACATTCAGTTGGAGAAAATCCTGCTGTGTTTAACATTTTATTTCCAGCAAACAAGCTTCTAACACGGAGACAGAAGGATCAATATCGGCTTAAGTGAAATATAAATCTGGGTTGCATCTGCGTGAGGGTGAGAACCAACCCACCTTTAGATGAATAACTTGTCTCAAAGGCACCATAAAGATTGCCAACAAAAGGAGCTTAAGAATAGATTCCTAAGGGACGCCAGGGTAGACAGAACAAGAACAAAAAGAACTAGAGCATGTTCCTGAATGTGCTCACGCGTATGGGTAGAAATGATTCGCATGGGAACGAAAGGCCTGATGCCAAAAAATGATTCTGCCCCAAGCCTTCTGGCAGACTTCAGTTTTCTATTCATGGAAATGTCCTGATGGCCTTCAGTTTAAGCTATGCACTCAGGCCCTAAAGTTTTAGAACAAATACACTGCTTAAGTCAGACAATATCAATAAATCATTTAAAACCTTGAGCTGTGGGAGTTGGGGGTGGAAGGAAGCTTAGTTCTTGTGGGAGAAACTAACCAAACAAAAGCCTCCACGCTGGTCAGAAATACGTTAGTGAGATTAATGCCTAATTAAATGCAAGTCCGAAACCAAACAGAAAACATGTTCAATAAGTTTTCTCTAAATGGGATATAGAAAATGCTTAGGAAAGGGGCGGCGTAAGGGTGATAGCAACAGAAAACAGACAAGATGAAGCAAGTAGCTAGTCACAGAAAAGTAGAATCAGACTATCAGACTGGGGAAGAGTTTTAGTCTTAAATAGGTGGGCAAATTATTCTTTTCCTGAGACGAGAGATGACAAGGACAAGATAGGCTGAACTGCCTCCTGGAAGGGGTATCCCATCTTCAGAGCCCATTGTGCTCTTGATTAGAGATGTTTACATTTGAACATTTTGTTAATAACTCCTTGATGCAGACAAAAGAATTCTCTTAACTTGTCTCTTTCCCACCTTGGAAGAAAGTATCTCCTTCTTTTAACTAGTGCGGGGCTGGAGATAGGGTGGGGGCCTACTGCGTAGCAGGTATCCTGCTAGACACACAAGATTTCTTAGTTCTCATAACTCACCCATTTTTTTTTTTTTTGAGAAAAGTGAGGTTATAAGAAATTAAGTATCTTATACAAGCTATGTGATCCTAACTCAGTTTCTCTATTCGGACAACAGGAAGGCCGTGAGCACCCAATGTGAAAGAGCACAGGGACTGTAAATATTTTACAGGTGTAGACGACTTGTTACTATGGTTGGTATGTGTACAGGGGCAGTTCTTATTTCTGGCTGAAAGCAATTCTGCCCAGTGTACCCCATACAGCCCTGACCGTAGGAGGTGAGCCCTGCGACCAGCCCGCTCAATCATTAGTTCTCCATTCTCTTGGAGGACTTCGCAGGAAGGCATGTGGCCCAATGAGGTCAGTCAGAGTCCCGCTCTTGGTTGACTTACGAATATTGAGAGAGAATAGTCCTCTTTCCACTCTAAGATGTGGGGGTGATATTAAATAACAATAACTGTTATTGTTAGTATTGCTTAGGTAGTGTCTATATATGAAGCACTGTGCCAAGCACATTCACATTTTAATGCTTTCAGCCTCAAAGCAAGCCTATGAGTTCCGTGCTACACCGACCCACATTTTAAAGACAAGGAAATCGAGGCACAGAGAAGGTTTGAATCTGGGAATGCCAGTAGTGATCTTCTTCGATGCCTGGAGAGCCTTTGCAGAATGAAGCCAAACAGAGAGGCTGAGATGAGGGAAGGAGGGAGAGAAAGAATGAATCCCCAGCATCAAGTCCTACATCCTGGGTTTCAGGGGCTTGATGTTCACATCTTTTCCTTGGTTTCAGGGAATTCCTTCATTCCCTGTCCCAGACAGGTGAACACAAACAATTCCCTTTCTGTTTAACTTAATTTATGTTGGCTTTCTATTACTTGCAGTGAAATAGTCATGATTTCTATTGATGGTATGGGTTTTCTCAAAAACCTAAATAGGACTCATATGTAGTAAACTAAATAAGATTATTTATTTACATTTATATTTTATAATATATTTATAATTTTTAGAATTCATTTATTAGTAAATAAATAAGTTTTGTCTCAATAAGAGACACCATTCTGGATACTCCCATACATCTATTCTGGTGATGAATAACCACGTAACCATTTATTGTCTGAAGCTGATCTCATATACTCACTTGAGTCAACACAACTTAAAACTAAATACTATTAGAAAATCAAATTGCTTTGGGTCAGAATTTATTTTTTCTGGTTTTACAAAATGTAGATTATAAAGGTCAATCAAGAGAAGGTAAAGTTGGATTCGAATTTATAAAAATAGTATGGTTGTAGCTCACCCCTACTCTGCCCACAAAATTTAGAACTGGGGGAGCTTCTCTTTATAGATGTGTGCTACGAACTGTGTCCCCCCGCAAATTCATATGCTGAAGTCTAATCCTTAACGTGATGGTATTTGGAGGTGGGGACTTTGGGAAGTATTTAATAATAAGATCACATAGGGTGGAGCCCTCATGAATGGGATCAGCCCCCTTATAAGGAGAAAGAGCCTAGAGGGCTCTCGCTCTCTCCCCCTACCCTTGCCCCCTCCCTGTTCTTCTCCCTGCCACAGGATACAAGGACAAGAAGGTTACCTGCAAACCAGGAGGAGGGCCCTCACCAGACACCAAATCTGCAGGTGCCTTGACCTCGGGCTTCCTGGCCTTCAGAATTGTGAGAAATAAGTGTTGTTGTGTAAGCCACCCAGTCTGTGATAGATACTCTGTTATAACAGCCCGAACTAAGACAATGAGGATAGGGCCGAAGAAGTGAATTTGCTCAAGGATTGAAAGGTAGTGACAGAAGGATTAGAAGCTGCTGGCCCTTCTCCTTCCCCCTTCTAACTCCTCACCCACAATTTGGTAGCTTTCATGGGCAGCGTGGCATAGGGCAGGCCTCCGCACCGTCTCCAGGCAGCCGCCCTTGGCAGGAACAGCGAGGATCCCCTTCTGGGTCTCCTTCACAGCCCTTCCTTCCATCGTCTTGCTGGGGAGCGGTGTTGCTGTTAGGAAGCAGCAGACTGCCGTCCTGCGTGGGCTCCCGCAGCACGAGCCCTGAGATCAGACCCCCAGGCCAGTGAGTCACAGGGTTTTCTCTAAGGCTGACCTGCTGCGTCTCAGTCATCCAGTCACGAGGCACCAAAAACCTTCAGAGACCCTGAGTGCGTGTGGGCGTGTATTGCAAAAATCTGTCAAAGTGGGGAAGTTTCAGGAAAGCTAATTAAGTCACTGACAGCATGACTCAGTGGAAGGGGCAGCGTGGCAGGCCCTGGCACATCCGTGGTGAGTCATTGCCTTAAGCGAGAGTATGAATATGGATGCACAATTACTGAGAGCAACTCGTTAGCCTCTGCTCACTCCCAGGAGGTAAAAACTGAACTGTCTTATGGAGTAGACTCACACCCAGGGCCCTCTCGAAGCCTGTAGGAAGACTACTGTCTTAATTTGCTCGCTGAACAATTAAGACTTCCCCACATAGAATTTGGAGGTTTATACTGTATCCATTAGTATAGTCCAATTATGAAAGGGTTGAAGACAGAAATCAATATTGCCTGTGAAAAAATCATATTGGATTTGTAAATATTCTGTAGCACAGCAAGCTTATAGTTTCCGTTTAAGTAAAAGGTTTGTGCACTGGAAGAATTTCATTTGCCTTAGATGCAGCTCATTTATGTATGAAACGTACATTGACAGAGTCGCTCAAGAATTGACAAGTAAGTTTTGTAAACTAAATTGTATCTGAGATTCACAAAGAAGGTTTGCTTTCTAACAGGACCCTGCACTGAATCACTTCGCAAAGGCACCCATCCATCCCTGTGAAATATAAAATATTCCTAACTTTTTTGACTCGTATTTCAGATCTTCCTGGTTTTATTAAAGCTAATCCTTAAGAGTTTGATCCTACAGAACCCCAGAATTCTGGAAGTTGTGCTGAAATGACTCAAATTAGAAAATTCCCCTGTTTCAAATGATGGCAAATGTTACTCTTACCACCAAAGACCAGGCCTCCGACATTAAAAAACAAGAGAAAATAAAGCAACAACAATAGCATAATCCACAAGGAAGAGTAAAATAAATTATTCGATTAATTGAGACATGAACTTCCCAGATAATATATTCTGTCCTCCTCTCTAGCTTCATACCAGAACAACAGGACTCTTCTTTAGCCATGGATAGACCACGGTCAACAGGCCAGTGAATCATCAATTATCATTATGTAAATTAGGCAGTCGAAGGGAGCTGGCTCCACTGATTTAGCTGGTCAGTTTGTGACAGTTTAGGGCGGTGAGTCTCAACCCTGGCTGTACATTAGAATCACCTGGGAACTATACGGATGCCCAAACCCATCCCAGAATCAAACCTACAGGGGGATGGAACCTGGGCATCAGCATCCAGAATGTTAAAGTTCCCCAGGTGATTCTAATATGCAGTAAAGGCCGAGAACCACTGATTTAGGAAATCACCACTTGAAAATGGGGCTTGAAGTAGCACAGCAACAATGTCACCCCTTCTGGGGCAGTATTTCTCAGAAATGGGGGTTGTAGACCATCCAGGCTGTTTGTTAAAAATACAGATTGCTGGAGTCCCTACCCAGACCTCCCCACCAGGAATCTGCACTTTGAACATGCTCTTAGGTCATCCTTCTGTATTATAAACATTGAGACCGCTACCTCTAAGGCATTCAATATTGAGGTCTTAGAAAACTTAGAAGGTGTTTTTGATATCACATGGATTTTGCCCACCTTCAAATGAGCTAATTACCTTCCAAGCTGGTTATGTGAGGTGAGTGACATTTGCTGGTCCTTGCCTTTCCATGGTCTTCTGTAGTGAGTGGTTCCCCTCTCTCTGTAAGCATCTAGATATTTCCTAACCCTCCTACCCACCAGAACTTATTCATACTGTATCCTTTTCCATCACTGGCTAACTGATGGAATGAATTAATTCAGACTACAGAAAACTGTCTTATTCTTCCCACATAAATAAATTTTAGCAGCTGCCTTCAATGCCTTAACTCAAAAGCAGAAATGAGCGCAATGATGTAGGGCAGTGAAGGAGGGTGTGAGGAGTTGAATCCGATGTTCTCAGGGGACGTCATGTGGATGGCAACCTGCCCAATACGCATCGTCACGACCCGTCTGATTAATAGTTTCACAGCTCTGGGAAGTTTCTCAGTTCTTTGTTTTTATTCCCTAAAAATATACCCTTACCTCAAAAATACAATCCTCTGCCTAAGGGTCAAATCATTGTCAGATGTTGGGTAAACAGATGTGTATAGGACCATGAAGGTGTTTTCTCGAAGGCAACTTGAAGATGACGTAGCCCTCGAGTGGATTGGAGAGCAATGCAATTCATCTCAAACACTAAATGCTCTTTTGTGAAAGAAAAATTATTTTAGTACGTAACTTCCGAAATGACTTTTGTAGGATTACTCAGAGTTCGTATCAATCTAGTAATTACACAGGCTAAATAAGTCCAATATTTTAGTGTAGTTATTTCAGCATTTAATCTATGCTTTTCAAA
>RJWJ010027455.1:0-22179 GCA_004363605.1 Indri indri
TATTTTTAAAATTAATAATGCATAATGTTGAACAAGGTATGAGGAAAGAAAGGCATTTGGAGAGCAATTGGCCAATTATATCAAAAACCTTAAAATCTGCATATCCTTTGATGCAGCATTTTTTTCTTCATCTAGGAACTGGTAATACAACATAATTTAAGAAATATAAAAATATTTAGCAGCAGAATATGTAGCTACCAGAATTTTCACAGTAATGTCTAATAAGAGGATTAATTAGTTAAATAAACTTGGGAAGATCCTTACAATTTAATATCATGTGGCTACTAAAACACAGCGGAATATTTGTAGCCATAGAAAGTCATAATGCCTTAGTAAAGAAAAGAGAAGTTACACAGTAATATGGATTTTATTGAGTTGTACATGTATATGTGCACTTTTCTGTATATATATGTTATATTTCAATTTTTTAATGACTATGGATGGTGTGATTCCATTTTCGAAAAATATACATGGTACGTTATATGCAGAAGAAAATCTTTGGAATGGAATACCCTCAAATGCTCACAGGATTGTCTCTGGGTGGTCACTCATTTTTTTTTTTCCTTTATCCTCATGTACTTTTTTCTACAATGCACATATATTGCAAACATAATAATAAAATTTTATTAAGTAAAAGAGAGTAGAGACCCAATCTATTGTGGCAGAAATACAGCCCCAGACATTTCCAAAATCAACAGTTCCTTCTTGGGTCACCTGGACCAGAGCTCCGCCAGGCCCTGGCTGAGGTCTGGGAAGTAGTAGATCACTTGGTGAGCTGGGTGGAACCTGGGAGCAATGCCACTGGACACTCGATGTTTGGTTTCTGAGTGTGATTTGTCCAAACAGCGCGCACCTCCGCCTGCTTCTTTGACTTACCCCCTGCAGCACGGCTGCACGTCACCCCAGGTTCACCCAGCTTCTGCGCATGGGCCATAGGCCAGTGCTTAGTTACTGAAGATTGTATTTTATGGCGGTCAGTGTTGGTTGCTAGATGCAATGACACATTAAACATGAAAACAGCTGAGATTTGTGCTGCTGATCCTCCTTGCAACATTGCAAGGAGGAAAGAATGAGAGGGAAGCTTGTCCTTAGACATCGTAGTCCTCCTATACTAATGATGACCTTTGCTTGGCTTTTCTTTCTGTAACTTCATCTGGAATTCTGTTTGCTCATTATTACCTGCTTCCAGATATTTCATGAGAGATTTCAACTAGACCACTTGTCTGATTATTCTGGCACCTTGCAGACAGGCTGGCTCCAAGGTTATGAGGTAGTTTGGACTCATCTAGTGGCTTTATCAGGAAGGTTTTCAGAGAAGTGAATTCATCTGTACAAAATTCCTACAGTGTGGCGGATTTTAGAGCCAACGTGTCTGAGTCTAAAAACAGCAACTCGGTTCGACAGGGGCCCACCAGGGCATCTTCCAGGGATGTGCTCACATTACCAGCTGACTTCTTGACTTGGGGCTCAGCAGGCAAACTCACTTTTCATTTTCCTCCGTTGGAAGCTGGTGGCAACAGGGACTGCATCCAGAGTGGGAAAATTGCAGTCTAATCCGGCTGCTCCAGCGTTAACCTGGATGTACGGTTTGGTTTCTTTTACTTTTTGTTTTCTTTTTTTTCTCTCTTAGTTTTCAACATGGAAAGTGTTTCCTAAGGCCTATCAGCCCACAAAGAAGGATTCTATAAAGGGTCCACTGAACAGATGAAGAGCTGAGACAGGAAGCAATCAAAAGCTTAACCAGAAATGCACATCAAGCTGGAGACGGGAGATTAAGACCGAGGATGACAGATACTAAGTCAAAATATAAGAAAGATGGCAAAGTGCCCAGTCTGAGAAGATGAACTTTTCATGGAGGGTTGCAAGACTGATAAACTTAGGCTGGTACTTGCTATCTACAGAAAACAGTTAACTTATCATGTGTCTAGTTTAAGAGATACTGGAATGTCTGCCTGTAAAAATATGGAACATTTGTATAATGACATATAAATGTGAAAGGTGATCCGTGTTTATGAAGTGTGTTGGAATGCAAACTGAGAGGGGGACATGATGGCATTTAGAAAGGAAGCAGTGGGAACTAAGAATGCCTACGTGTCTCATGTGGATCATGATTCCAGTGCCTCCCCAGACTGACACCGTTGTTTTGGTGAACTTGGCAGATACAATCAGTATTCGCTTTGTTTGGGTTCCTATTTTGCTCCTGCATCCATTCATCAGTGCTAGTAATTATGGTAACCCCATGTTCCCTTTTGAGAGAGCAGGAAGTATACTTTTTTTTTTTTTTTTTTTTTTTGAGGCAGAGTCTTGCTCTGTTGCCCCTGATAGAGTGCAGTGGTGGCATCACAGCTCACAGCAACCTCAAACTCCTGGGCTCGAGTGATCCTCCTGCCTCAGCCTCCTGAGTAGCTGGGACTACAGGTATGTGCCACTGTGCCTGGCTAATTTTTTTTCTATTTTTAGTAGAGACAGGGTCTCTCTCTTGCCCAAGCTAGTTTCAAACTCCTGAGCTCAAATGATCCTCTCTCCTGGACCTCCCAGAGTGCTAGGATTATAGGCATGAGCTACCGCGCCCGACCAAATTTTCTTTCTCTCTTAAGTTCAATATCCAGGATAGCCCATGGCACACAAATCCAAAATGCATTCACTAATTTGGCATTTATTTCATGATTGCCTTTTACACATAGAAACTATAGTAGGCCCTTGGAAGAGTAAAAATGCCTTTGCGGATAAATTTGTAGTTTGTTTGTAATAAAGACCATGCTGGCGCTGGATTGTGATTTAAGGAAAGAAGTAGAAACTCAGAAAAGGAAGAGATTCTGATAAAAGGCGATAAAAATAAATCTAGGCTCTATTAATATACATCTTGTGCCCCCTCCCTTCTCCGCCCCCTCCCCTTCACCAGGGCTAGCAGGCGGAACTTTTCATTCTTTCTGAATACTTGCCCCAAGTAAGCAGGGGTGACTTTTTTTCTCAGGATATTGCTTAGGGGGTGGGGGAAGGTCCAAACTAAGGAGATAAACAACAGAGAAAGCAAAACATAACAAAACAAGCAGACAAACAGTACAACCCACCAAAAAGTGTAGCAAAGTCCTAAAATATTTAGATGTCATGATTGCTGTTTTGAAAATAATCTTCTAAACTTTGAGTATAGTTGAAAGTCAGTGATATTATTTTAAAATCTATTTATGAGCTGCTACAAGAACAATTGTACAGTAATTGTTAATGATAGTTTAAGTCCTTTAATTCCTGCCAATACAATAAGTTAAGTACAATGAACAATTAACAATAGTAATTAGTAAACAACAAAATATTAGCTGAGCCAGTGCCTACTGATCCTGGAAGACAGTAAATGAAAGGAATGCAAGTTCACCAAAATCAAGCAGACTTTAACCCTAGCACAATTCGCTTCCTTTCCCCGCCTTCCTCCCACCTTTCTTAGCCTTCCTTCCTCTTTTCATGCAATTATTCATTTCTTTAACAAACATTCTTTAAGCCACCACTTAATGTAGCAGGCACTAGGCTAAGATCCCAATGGTGAACAAAATAATTAAGTTTCCTGCTTTCTTTGGAGGTTAACTGTGATAGGGCTACTAATGAGTGGTCCTTCCTGTTGACCAAGATGACCAAGAATTAATCAAAGTAACCTGAATAGCTGAGTCCACATCTGTCCTACAATACAAATCTTTGTGTAAAAGAGAGTCTCAGCTTTGGCACTATTGACATTTGGGGCCATATAATTCTTTGTGGTGGGGCTGTCTTGTGCATTGTAGAACAGCGTCATTGGCCTCTACACACTAGATGCCAGTAGCACCCCACACCCCACTTGTGACAACAAAAAATGTCTCCAGACATTGCCAAATGACAGGCAAAATCATGTTTAGTTAAGAATCGCTGGCATAAAGGAACCACGAAAAGGAGTTTCCTTGGCATTGCTTTTCACATCCTTGTGTTTTGACACCGAAGGAATTATACTAACTATGAATTCATGCAGGAGAGAGGGCCTGGTGCGTGTGGGGTGTATGTGTGTGTGCATGCACAAGTGTCAACTAATTATGTACTAAGATAGATGGAAATGTTTAAAACTTAAATTTAAGGTCTGTTGGTGTTTTGTCCTAAGCACTCTTCCCCAAGGTCTTGCATTTCAAGAAACAATATTGGCTTTTATTTGACAAATTTACTGCAGTGGAATTTATTGAGGAATAAAGAATGCATCGGTTAAACTTACTGTGACAGCTTGCTTTTCTTTTCGTGAAGAACTAGGCCATACACATTATCCTACAAAAGTTTTAATTCAATGTTTACAATAGCTATCTTTCTATTAGTTTTAGATTGGCCAAATTTATGGTACATTAGGTCTGTATTTTATGTGTTATTTTAAAATTCTTGCTTATTTTATGGTACTGGGTCATAATTTTACTAATTCAAATGATTTTGGAGGTTTATGGTTGTTGTATCTTGCTTGTATGACATATTTTCGATGATATCTATGATTTATTTGCTGCTGAGTCCTTGGTCGAGAACACAACTCCCAATTATCCAACTAATTATCACATTGTTCTGTGGGAAAACTTCAGCAGCTGAAACTGTTGACTAACTATAATTTAGAAAGAGCAACTTAATATCAGATAAACTAAAACTAAAGTTTTGTTTTGGTCGACAGTCCCCAGTGTTCACAAGGCAAGTCCTTAGTAAGTCCGTCTATCATTGATTCATACTATGCAGTTTCCCATGTTGGATGGAGCTATGCTGATACCATTTTTATGATCAAGATGTGTCCATCTTGGTAAGACTTGTTTTGAACAATTTCCAAATTAAAAATAATTGCTTTATTACTGCATGATATAGTAATCTGGGTCCTGAAAGACTACACTTTCAGGCAATTAAGCATTTCCCTAAAAAAGCTGACTTCACTGTAATGCAATGTGGAGTTCACTATTTAGTTTTTCATGACAGAATGACAGAATGCTACTTTGCTTTCAGTTACTTTGTACTGCATTAATATTTATCAATGCTGTTTAGATACCTGATGCACTTGTCAGAGAACATACCCCTGATCTGACTGCTCCAGTTCTGCCAACCCTACTTCCCTGTCCTTCCTGACTTCCGAGTTGCCGGACTCCACATTGGGTAGCCACGCCATTGGGGGCAGGGCAGAGGAGGTGGAGAAACACTACCATATGCCACAATGCCACATGCACATTGATTTTATAACACACCCTGGTTTTAGAAATGTTGAAATGGAAAAAAAAAAAGTATATCTTAAAACTAAGAACTTCACACCATCCCCCAAAGTAAACATACAGTCTAAATAAAAACAGTATCTGTGCTACGTAAATTCAATTTCAAGATAATTTTCCTTGTCCTATATTCCAACCACATTTTCGCTTTTAGAAAGAACTCCTGGAGCATCTACTGCAATAATATCTTAATGATATAGTGCCCAAATGATGCTGCGTAACAAATAATCTCGAAGCTCAGTAGCTTACAATACACACATTTGTTCTCTTATTCACAATGCTACAGGCTGGCTTGCAGTTCAGCTGAACTGGAATGGACTCATCTGGTTGGCTTTGCTTCAGTCTGCAGGCTGGATTCATGTCTGCTACATTTGTGCTTATTCTGGGGCCCAAGCCAAAGGGGCAGCTCTGTCTGCAGCATGTTCTTCCTGGGGCAGATTACCAAAGGCAAGAGCCAAGCCAAAGTGTACGAGCTCATTCAAGACCTCTTTATGTCATCATGTTCACTAGCATTCCATCAGCTGTAGAAAATCATATGGCCAAGACTAGCAACAATGGGTCAGGGAAACAAAGTTTACCCAAGAAAGGGAAAGAAATAAAAATTTGCTGAACAATAATCCTAGCACACAAAATAGTGGTGTTTGAAAATGAGACTTAAAAAGTTGTTAAACAGAGATTTTTTTTTCCAGTTATTTTTTAGCTTACTCTCAAGTTAACCCAAGCAACACCACTTCTTCTACACATCCAGTTTTTGTCTAGGTATTCTTCCCTTCCCCTCTTTCAGTCCATAATGTCTGGATAGGGTCCTACTCTTGTCCTAAGAGTGACACACAGGACAGGTTACATTTTCTTTGTCACAGTGGTTAGTGTATCTTAGGACAAGACTGATAATGCCTTTTTCTTCAGTCATATACAAAGCTACCTCTACTCCTGCACTTGTAAGTTTTGTCAATCAATTAATGTCTATGCTTGATACCTCATATTTAGGAACTTAATCACAGATAGGATCTTTACTGACACAGAAATCATTACCAAGTGTAGAGTACAGTAAGTCAAAGATCCTAAAATATGAAAATGCTAAGTTGAGAAAGTAGAGTGGAAGGCATTGAGAACTCCTCCTTCACAGCTTAGAAGTTGGTGATTCAAGTTATTTGGTAGTGAAGCCATATCTTAAGTTGCTATTTCTTAGACCTTAGACCATATACTTATACATGTTGCTATTTTAGAGAATTTAGTAGGAGAAATTCAGGATGTTGGAACATGTGAACCACCTTTTGTGGCCTTTTAATTGAAGCAGCGAAGATCACACCAGAATTAGACAAGCATATGTTGAAACTTGCACATCTGAAATCACAGAGAAAGGAAAGTACAATTTTGCTAACAGATGCCCCTCTGTATGAACCCTGTAGAATAAAGAAGTTAATAATTGGGTAATCTGGATTTTTCTCAGGGTTGGAAAAGTTTATTCTCTACCCCACTCAAAAGTTAGTGCAAACCCAATCAGGAAGGTAGGGACCTTATCAGAAGACAACATTAGGATACTGGGCTAACATTTTCAGATCACAGCCAAGGATCCCGATCTCTATATGACGAAGAGGATGATTACCCGCATTGGTACAGTGAGCCTGGTTGCTGCCTGAGTGCATTTTTCTTACCTCAAATATTGTTTCAAATTGCTCTGGACAGTGCAAAGATGAAGGTCATTAAAGGGAGGACTTCAGGGATGGACAGAACACCAATCCTGTTACTGAAAAACAGAAATTCTCAGGCTGGATTCCAATTTCAAGGATCATGACTCAAAAAGATATCTGCCTTTGGATACCAGCCTATGGAGTTCAGTATTTGGAACTAGATAAAACCTAAAATGTTTCTAAAGAAGGAGCCAGATTCTTCGTAGGAAGAATCATCTATGAATATTTAGTCTCTTAAAAAACCCTTAGGACAGAAATGTTGTCAACAACACAAAAGCTGATAATGGGGGCACTTTTGACAATGCCATGCTAAGTATGGCTACAGCAGACAATAGATCAGGAATGTTCCACCAAGAGCAGGAAAGCTGGCCATAAAGACAGAGGACAGGAGCCATTCTCTTAGAGGTAAGAACAGGAACAGCTTCATGAGCTGAGCAAGGAACTCAGTTAGAACAGAAAGTCCTTACTATTCCTGTCCAGCTATATATTCATTCATGAATTCAGCAAATATCATATACCCATTGTGTTCCAGACAATGCAGAAATACATAAGTAAACAAAACAGAAGTTAATGTGTGCATTGAAGCAATGACTGCTAATGTTTCCCATCCCACCCTGTTTGCTTTGGTTCTCTCTGCACTCTTGTGTATTGGGTGTGTTAGCTTGGGTACCTGGTTGGGAGAACTGCACATCACCCAGTAATCCTAAACCTGAAGTGGGCTGAAGATATCAAATGAGATTTCACTTTCTCTTTGTGGAGTTTGAGTGAGTTTGTCATACACAGATGTGGATATCAAACAAATACCTGTATATGTATATGTATGTGTGTATGTGTGTGTGTGTATAAATATATTCTCTCTCTCTACATATACATATATGTATATGTGCACTAAAATTCTAGATGAATGTTTGGCAGCCAAGAGGCAAATTGTAGTGGATGTTTGCTATTTGTTTCTCTATAATCTGTTTCCTCTTCTTTCAGTAACAGACCTAATATTTTGTTTGGGGTATACTCCTATTAATAACTTTCAGCCCACAGAGACTGGCTGTGGATCCGCCTATAGCCCTAGGATAGAGTGTGAGACCCAGGTCTAAGCCAATCAGTGTATTGCATTCTGATTGTAGTGGTTGACTGAAGGATGAGTTTGGACAGAGAAAGTCCAGTTAAAGTGAAGCTCAAGATTCTGACAATGTTAGGAAAGACTCTCATTCTTTCTCTAGTTACTACTGGATTTGAACTTAACATTATGTAGCCCATGAGGTTCTGACAACTTGTGATGATGATGGAGGAGTCTTTTTGAGAATAGAGCTAATATAGATGAAAAGAAGTAAACTGAATCCTGATAACATCATGTGGGGCATGGCATCCTATTACAGCTGAAGCCAGGTCTATCCTGGAACAGTTCTGTTATTGAACCAATAAGCTGCCATTTTCATAACATTCCACTATTTAGTGTTTGATTTTTCAATCACTTAAGAAAGTTATGTGTATGCATGTGTTTGTGTGTATTTACAAATGATGAAGACATGCCACTGACATTTTTTGAATTTCAGACTATATAGGTTTTGACATTTATTATTATTAACTTGTTTCTTTATATCACAGATATTATGTTCTTAAAATATCCATATATGAAGGCATTGACAAAGCAGTATGGAGCCTGGAATAGTTACAGAATTTAAAACACATGATTAGCCAAAACTAAGAGTGCAATAAGGCAGAAGCTATTGGTTCAAGTAAATAATGAGTCATAAAACACACTGTAGATAAAAGAAAGCCCTCACTGAATTGTTAGGTAATATTCTTGGCTGAGAAAGCCTGGGAATATCTAACACAACAATAAGCTGTAATTCAAAAGACTCAGTAAGGGACATCAAGAGTTCCTCAATCATACAATAAAGGTTTCTCTTGCTCTGGGGTTGAGAAGTGTTAGTTCCACATGGCAGATGACATTAGACAAAAATCCATGGCTATCAACTATCTAGTAAACTTTCTTTGTATATTTGACTCTTCTAATAATTATAAAATTATCTCCCAATACTTTCTATATTTTTTTAACTATTTAGCTCCCATTAGAGGAAGGAGCAGATCTTGATTTTATTACGCATCTTGCCCATAGTATCTCCTATACATTAGTTAGGGGTAGCTATGTTACTCTCACAAGAATATTTTCCCCAAATGTAGAAGCTCTGAAAACAAAATGTTTATTTTTATATAAAATTTCAAGATGAGCAGTCAAGGTTGATGGGATCCAGGCAGCCACCCAGATCCCTTTCATCTTGTGACCACGTCATCCTTCAGGGCCTTGCCATCATCTGCATGGCGGAGTCCGCATTATGGCCTGCCCAGGCTCCAGCCTGAAGGAGGGTGGAAGAAGCCTGTTGTCTCAATCAGTACAAGCTGCTATAACAAAATACCACAGACTGAGTGGCTCACACAGCAAATATTTTTTTCTCACAGTACTGGAAGCTGGGAAGTCCAAAATCAAGGTGTTGTCAGATTCGGTCTTTTATGAGGGACTTCTTTTTGGTTGCAGATGCCACCTTCTTACTGTGTCCTCACATGGTAGAGAGAAGAAACTCTGGCATCTCTTCCTTTTCTTATAAGGGCACTAATCTTATCATATAGGCTCCACTCTCATGACCTAATATGAACTTCATTACATCTCAAAGACCTCTCGTCCTAATACCATCATATTGGGGATTGATACTCCAACATATAAATTTTGGCTGGTCATAAACATGCAGTCCATAACAGCTGTCCACATCCTTGAAGGTCTAGGTGTAGGAGGGGCAGGCACTTTCCACTGGAGAAAACCTAGTCAGATGGTCTTTGCAAGGGGAGGTACAAAATGTTGCCTAGTTATGAGCCTAGAGGCAGGAGAATAAAATTGAGTGGAAAATAGCCTGTACCACACTCTCCACCACCACCACTGACAACAATCTTTAGTAAGAAGGGAAAAAATATAGAAACTCTATTGGTCTAGTCAAGCATCAAGGCTATGATTAAAAGAGGAGATACAAATTAGCATGAGAATAATTTATTTGTTTTAGAGACATTTCCCTTTCTCAGAGCTTATTACTATTCTCCAGGGTGAAATATAATAGAGCCCTACTTAATGAGATTGGAATTCTGGAAGGAATGATTAAAATAAAAGTATGAAACAAAGGAGAGGAAAGAGAATGTACTTCTTGGTGCCCATTCTGGCATCAAAAATCTTTGTTTATGCCTGAAATTCCATTCTTAGTGGTTCATTCCTTGGTATGAAAATACCCAAACAGCAGAGTCCCCTAGAGTCTAAATTCCACAGGGCAAGGTAATGCTTTCAATCTCTTATTGTCATTGTTTGATACAAATATGCTTACATCATTGTCGGAAAGGTGCGGTGTCTGGGGGACTCTGAACAGATGAAAAAGTCCCCTCCAAAGCAGCAATGAGAAAAAAAATTGCCCCACACACTCTGGTTTATTTCACAGGAGTGGAGAGCTGGCTGCTTAACTGTTGGGGATTTTCCCCAGTTTCAAATTTCCCCTCTCCTCATCCTAAGTGTTCTTCTTGGATGAGCTCATGGAATTACATCTTTAACTGCCCTTTAGCTACAGATAACTCACACATTTATTTCTGTAGCCCTCTGTAGGCCTCTCCTCAAGCTCTGCACCCATTTGCCTAAAGCCTTCCAGAGATCTCCACCTGGATGTCCCACAGGCACTTCTAACTCAGCCTAAGCCTCTACTTGTCTTTCCTTGAAATAAGCTTCCTCCCGTATCTCTGAATTATTTGTTGGTGCTATCATCCACTCAATCGTTCCAGCCAGACACCAGGGAGTTACCTTTGAATCCCCCATCTCTGCCATTTTCCATTTAACCACTCAAAAAGTTTATTAATTTTACCTCCTAAATAACCCCATCCCTGGGGGTCTTCATTTAGTTTTCATGATCCCTTACCCAGAAATGTTGTAATAACTGATTGACAAGTCTCCTTATCCTTCGAAGAGAGTTTGCTCCTTCTCCACCGCCTCCCACCCCAATACATTTAAAGATCGTTGCTAGAAGGATCTGTCTGAGCTTCTCACTCCCTTGTATAAAAACTTTCAATGACTCCCAGTTACCTAACTAACAAAGTCCTACACCTCCAGAATGCATTCAGGCCCTCCACAATCTGACTTCCTTCTGATTCTCTGATACTTTCTCCCAAAGCTCCTCTACCAACCCCTCTGCACCTTTCCTTCTAGTATCACTTCTAGTCCCCAGACACTCTTGCTGATCCAATGTTGTGCTCATCCTTTTCTCTTCCACCACAGTTTTTCTCATGGTATTGCCTACTTGTCCCCTATAACTCAGCCTTGGAGTATCCTCTCTGGGGTATCTTGCTTTGACTACCTTTTCCCACCTTCTCTACTTGGTGAAGGGGCCCTTCCATGTACACCCACAGTCCCCTGAACATTCCAGAATTCATCCACTTATTACCGTTTTGAAATCGTTTATATTTCTGGCTCACTTCCTGGACTGTCATTTTCTCAGGGGAAGGAAACGTGTCTTGGTCCCTCTTTTTTCCTAAGTGCCTAAGTCTCACATGTGATGTCCATGACAAATATTTCTTCCCTTGATTTGGCCTTATCTGTGAGGAAAGTATGCCATGTGCAGGAAAGATGATAACTATGAATGAGATTAACAAGAATGTCACCAGAAGCCCTGGAAAGTTCAATAGTTGCTATCATCTGACCTTGACCTGCTGATATTGCCAAAAAGAAAGAGCTGAGAGAGAGAGAGAGGGACTTCTCCAGGCATGACTGAAGGGTGCACTCCCAACTCAGCTCGTCTGGAAGCCAGGCAGCCCAGCTTCTTCCTGTCTGCATGTGATTATGTCAGATCCTCAGGGATGAAGTGGGCTTTGGTTTTGTTGCTTTTGGTTGGGTGGTTTGCTTTATTTATTCTTTCTCTTCCATTATTCTTGGCCTAACTCTGCAAGAAAATTATCATACCAAATTGTTGGTTGGCGGATCTTTCATTTGTCAATTTTTCTGTGTGTCCCTGGATCCCCAGATGGAAGAGATAGGATGGGCTATCTCCAGATGTTATTGGAGAGAGAAGGAGAAATAGTGTTTTGGATGATAATTAAATTGAAGTCCTTTTGCTGTGATTAACACTCCTGCTCCATGCTTACTCTAAGGAGGGAGCCCAGGCTGGAAGTGGACAGGTTGGTATTGCCCCCTGAGGGCAGCTGTTCCTGAGTTGGGTGACATTAGGTCCACCCTCTGTGCCCAGGTTGGATATTACTGGCACCTTCCTGCATTTGCCGATGCTCTAGAGATAGAGATGGAAATGTGTTAACATAGATAGAAAATATTAATGTAAGATTCACTTTAACAAGTTCTGGCAAGGTGAAAATTTTATTTTTAATTTATTTTATTTTTATTTTTATTTTTTTTTTTACAAGAGAAGATATTGTTAGGAAGAGTGGTGAGTAAATTTGTACAAGAACTATAGGGACCTTCTAAAAATAAGGGGGCACATTCCCTTATGTTTTCAAAATTTGAAGTTGCTGCAATCTGTCAGCATGGAAAAGTTCTAATGAAAGGGAATTGCAAAGTCTCTGAAATATTAAATCTCCAAAGAGCTACAGAGAGGCAGATGGCAAGGTGCACCCTTGTACTGAGGTGAGTTGTCAAATCGAACAGTAGTTCTGAGGCTATGAAGGGGCTCAGACCAGCCCCCGAGAAGGTTGCTGTCCTAGGGGAGAGCAGGCAGCACTGGGAGACCAGGCTGAGTGTAGGCTGGGACGCTCTTCACCTAGAAGACTGCTGTAGCCAGGTAAGGAGTTTAAACTTTCTCCCGTAGCAAAGTAGAGCCTGTTAAGTATGATAAGCATGAGCAGATGCCTCAGCATTTCCCAGCTGTCATCTGCTGCAGAGGCCTTTGTCTGGTTCCAAAGCTACACACTTCTAGGCTCGGTAGTTGCATCCTCCTGCTTCTTGGGGGCCCCAGCTGGCAAGTGAGGTTGCCCATTGTACTTTGAGAGATGTGTGTATGTACGTGTGTGCACACATGAGCAAGGGAAGGTTTTAGAGTGGAGAAAAGGACATTCTCATAATAGGGAGGTGGCAGCCCGAGCCATTTATTTAGAACGTTAAAATCAAATATTACCATCTTTCTCATTCAAACCTGGAGAAGTTGTATATATCCATAACATTAATATAAACCATATTGGCATTAGTTAACTTACAGATTCAAAGGAGACTTAGGGTGTCCCTATTTTAACTCAGATATGTTAAAAAGGCAAAATATAAATTCCCATGCTTTTCATGTCCTGAATTGTTTTCTTGGTTATCGACACTTGTGAGGGGAAGCACTTGGTTTTTACTCCAGGGCTTAGAGGGGTGAGGAGCTCTTTAATGAATAAGTTGAGCATTCCTCTGAATTGAACTTTCAGGGACCTCGGGCTTAGTGAAATGTTTGCTACATACCCAAGAGTTAGTATAGAATTGACCAGGGGAGAGGAGATGTCGTGGTGGTGGTGGCACCAGAATCCCAGCCCTAATTTCAGGAAACTCTTCAGCCTTTTGACCATGCTGGCTAAGACCTGGGCACTGCTAAAGAGAACACCTTCTTTGCCCACCTGGCGGTTCTTGCAGCCTCCTTCAGAGTTTACGCCTCAGGTGTCAGAGCCTGACTCATGGGGCAAGGTTCTTAGTCTTTGCAAAGGAAACAAAGACAGCAGCCTCTGGCAAAACAGAAATCAGACACATGCTTTAAAAGGAAGCAAAAAACACAGGATTTCCTTTTTGAGTCTATAAGTCTACAATGACTGTAGCTTCCCTTGAAAGAATCCATGGGTATGTTTCATTTCATCCAAAATAGAGCAGTAGTCAAGGAGAGTCCCAGTAAGCTTTGGTGTAATAAATATTATAGAAATGCACCCTTGACTCTTGCCTCGAGTAGGAGTCAGCAACTTCCTGATAATAGTGAGTTGACTTTACCTTGCAACAAATGCCACGAATAGCTGACTTGCCCTCAGACACGTTACTTTATGGGGCTATACCTTTCCTCTCTATGCCTCAATAGTATTTACTGCCAAAGGGCTGTTTTACACAGGCATGGGCAATACCAAGTAACTGCTAATAGGAGGTTTGTCCCCTTAGCTGTCTCCAAAGTGCCTGGGTCTGAGCTGTGGGGAAGACCCAGGCCAGACCCTTTGGTACAAGGCCTTTTCATATGTGCTCCTGGAAAGATTAGAAAGCTGAGATGGGTGGAGAGGTAGATGTCACGGCCAGAACTTTCAAGATTCTGTTGGAGCCTCCATAAAATAGGAGTGTAGGCAAGCTCCTTAGCCTGTAAGTGGGAAGAAGGAGAAGAACAAGACAAGCAATGCTTCATCAAGGGTATGCACCTTGTGGAGCTTTCATACAGGACCTGAGGCCCTTGGCACCTACCTGCTTTTAAAAACATTGTAGTTGATTATCAAAGGTGACTGGCAGAGGACACTGTAGAATGTTCTGCTCTTTATGTTGAAGATGTTACATGCAGGAGACATTTGATCTAGAAAATGCCCTTTGAAAATCAGAAAAAACAAGGGTCATTGGGCAGTTTTGACGAGAATTCTAACACAAATAGTGATTTTGGCTTAGTCATTGATAATCATTAACCACAGTTCTACACCATTCACCATTCATTCATTCAGAGCACATAAAGAACTTAGCCAGAGGGTTATCATTCAATAAGTGATAATCAATGGTGAAAATGAAACCTTCTTTTACCTTAATCCAAGGAGGTAGAAAATGGTTGTCATAATTTCTGGTTTGAGAAAACTCACAGGCCCCTAAATCTGCCTTCTCCATGGTATAAGTACTGATTGATGAAGGTTCTTCTTGAGTTCCACCAGCTTCTTCCCTAGGCCTACAGTTTTCTCTGGTCCATCATCATTGTCTACATCCTTGGCAAAAATATGTCATTTGGTGTTGCAGATCCCATTCTAAGTTATCTTCTCTGCTTCTGTAAATGAGTCCTTATCACCCTTCTAGTCTTCACTCCTTCAAGGTCAGTCAAGTCATCTTGGAGGCCACAGACCTTGATCTCCCTGAACTCTGAATGGAACCTTTTCCTTGTTGGTGATAAACTTCCTCATTTGGTGATATGGTTTGAATGTCCATGTCCTTCCAAAATTCATATATTAAGAGGTAGGGCCTTTGGAAGGTGATAAAATCATGAGGGAAGAACCTTCATAAATGGAATTAGTGCCTCTATAAAAGAGACACAAGGGAGCTTCTTTACCCTTTCTGCCATGTGAGGTCACATAGAAGGCACTATCTATGAGGAATGGGCCCTCACCAGCCAAACTTACTGGTACCTTGAATTTGGACTTCCCCAGCCCCAAAACTGTAAGCACTAAATTTCTATTATTTATATATTACTAAGTCTAAGACATTTTGTTATAGCAGCTGAAACTAAGGCATTTGGCTTTTAGTCAAGGTGACCTCATTCTTTTAGTTTTCTATATTAAACTCCAGAGGAAGATCCCCCAGGACTGGCTTGGATGATTAGCCCATCAGTCATCAGTGTCGGTCCAAGGGCCTCGGCTCTCTGCTTCATCTAGGTACCGATTACAGGGTACATGTCAACATGGAGGGTCGTCACCTCTGGGGTTTGAATACATAGAATTGCATAAAATACAGTCCACATGCCCAAGAAAGTTATAATTTAAGGTTTAGATGTTGTGAACAAAGGAAGGAAACATAGACAGGGTCTGTTAAGTACTAATTCTGTATCATTAGTACTTCGGTAAAGTCAAAGTGAACTCTCTTCACTCACCTTCACTCACTGATTCTAAGATGCCTTCGTGTTGTTATATATAACTATAGCACATTTATTTTTACTTCTATTTAATATTCTATTGCAAATATCACAATTTATTTAGCCGTTCTCCGGTCACATGGATATTATGCTGTTATAAATATTCTTGTGCATGACTCCCTGTGAACCACACGTAAGTTTCTCTAAGTCTAGTGTAGATACCTAGAACTTTCTGTGGTCTCTGTTTTTAGAGGAAAGAGAGATATAGCAGGCCACAGCTTGAAGAGCTTAATTAATGATGTCTCTGGGTTAGAAGAGGAAGCCCTTGACTTTCCCTTGGAATATTAACTTTTCTTAAGCAAATCCTGATTTTCTATTCTTATAACAGCTTTCTTTAATTATTGACAGTAGCAAAATGCCAACATTCACACTGAGGATAGTTTTCTCATCTTATGAGATAAACCTGTATGGTATTCCCCCATATTAATGCTTGTTTCTGCATGACTCCTTCAATTCGAATTGCTTCAGGGAAAGGAATGAGTTGTGTCTTCTTACTCAATCTTTAATATGCCTAACAGAATACAATAACAATGAATTCATCTACCTCATTTATCCACACATGTATTATCTTCCCAGCGATAACTGTTGAGACAAACCAGGGCATCCTTTCAACTTTTTTGTGATATTAGCTCTATTTATTTTAAGTGTTACCATTCCATATTCTACAGAGCCCTCAGACAGAACTCAGTAAGTGCACTCATCAGCACAGAGCAGCTCTTTTGGGCTTGTGGTTTACATAGGTTTGGAGAACCCCCAGTTAAGAGTAGGGAAGAGAAAGTAGCTGGACCAGAGACCAAGATAAAGAAAGTGGACAGCTTCTCATCCCCTGCAAAGTGTTGTATTCACAATGCAACTTTGATGTTTTGCTTGATGCACAGAATTTATGGAAACTCAGCACAGTTGTGATCAAAAATCACACTTAAATGCCTCAAATCATGGTTTGAGTGTGGCAAAGTCATAACATGGAACCAAAATGTTTGTACTCCCATAATATCCTGAAATAAAAAAAAAGTCAACCTAAAATTTTAAAGCATCTAAAAAAATCACTAAACAATAAAGGCAGCTGCTCAAATTTTATTTGAATACAAGAATATTTGGGATAAATGTAAATTTTAAAAGCTACAGTGTAAAATAAATGACAACGAATTAATAAAATATTGCTATGTAAAAAAAATCACACTCAAGCCTAAAACATTGCATAAAATGCCATTTAAAGTTTCCCATTCCATTGTTCATTCTGCTAATTGAGAACCAACTACTGATACTGATTAAATACTATCTAATATAGTTTGATACTTTTTAAACAACACCATCCATGTTACTCAATATTTCAATAGTAATGGGAATCTTGAGTCTTATTCTTCTTAGCTTATAATGAAAAACATAGAAAAGAGCTCTTGAGGATTAAGATTGTCTTTGTCTTGGGCTCTTTGTTTGGTGTTACTCAGCCAAACATCCACAAAATTTCTTCACTCTGCTCAAGGAGAAATGGTACTAGATTCGTGGACACTAGATCATAGGATTTCCTAAAATTGCTGCTGGAAACTAGAAGGTTGTTAAAGGGCAAAAGTGAAAACTTGGGATAATGTTATCAGAGAGTTTGCATTGTGTTATGGATTTAATGTTTGTGTGCCCCCCAAAATTTAAAAAAGTTGAAGCTCTAATTTCCAAGGTGATGGTATTTGGAGATTGGGTCTTTGGAGGTAATGAGGCTTAGAGGAGGTCATGAGGGTAGGGCCTGCATGATGAGATTGATGCCTTCATACGAAGAGACCAAATAGCTTTCTAGTTTTCTCTCTACCACATGAGGATGCGGTGAGAAGGCAGCTACTTGCAAGCCAGAAAGAGGGCCATCACTAGGAACCAGCCAGCACCTTGATCTTGGATTTCCCAACCTCTAAAACTATGATAAATAAATTTCTTTTGTTTAAATTACCCCATATATGGTAATTTTTATGGCATCCCAACCAGACTTTGGTTTGTTTTTCAGTATTTCTATCAAGGCCAAATATTAGTTTGAGCTCAATTCTAAGTAGTGAAGACTGGTTCATTTTATAGGGCTCTTGTAAGCCTGAATGTCTCTACCATTATATATATACCAAAGTATAATCATTTAGACATTGTCAATGAGGAGATCATATGCAAAGTCTGTATATGGGAGACATATTTTGTGATAGGAAAAAATAGCCACAAAGACTATAAAAATGTTATTTAAAAACTCGTATATGTAGCATAACAAATTAACCAATTTTACACAGTCTAATACATATGAAGGAAAATGTAGCTGTTTGGTATTCCCTAATGTATCTAATCTTATTCATGAGAGTCTACTCATTTAATAATGGGAAAATAAAGGTAAATTTGATTTAAATATTATTATTTTTGGATATCTTAATCTTTGGTAAAAGTGCAGTTGCATGGGTGTCGTATCTCTCGTCTTGCCCTACATTTGTGTGGTGCACAGACATATGTAGCACTGGGCGGTGGGAGCAGAGGGCTTTGAATCATATGGTATCCTCCATCACCTCCCTGAGGTCTTTTCTGTGAAGGACCTAATTCTTGCATTGATGACTGCTACAGTAAACAACCAATCAGAACTAGACCTGTTCTGGTCCTAGGTTAAAAACAGTGCACGCCAGGAAATATCTCAGACCTGGTAAAACTTGGAAACTAGGTCACCTACCTAGATTTTTGAGTGACAACTGGTACTCTCTAACCTTTTAGGATAATATACTAGACCCTTGCATTAAGTCCTGGCCATTTGTTTTTGATCATGATGTCCTGTATACTTGAGCCTGAGCTCACACCTTTTCTAGTCCACTGACCCTCTTTGAACCTCCATATCACCCCACTGAAGTGAGATGTGGAAATTTCCTTGTTTCCTGGCATATCATTCATACTTTCTGAGAAGCTAGAATCATTGCCTGAGGCTCATTTGTTTATCCACCTCCCACCATCACAGCTCTGTGAATGTCTTTATCTTTAGGCTGGCATGGGGCCATCCAGCAAGGTGCTATCTTTCAGGGTTCCATGTGGGGAATATTTGCCTCAGCCTGTTTGCTAACTTTTTCACTCAGACTTGTTTTTAAGATTCATTTGTGCTGCTATATATACACTTAGTCTGTCACTTCCAGTTTACTTTGTTTTAGGTATTATTCATAATTTTTTCATAAATATTTAACTGTACTTTTCTAATAATGCTTAAAGTTATTCAGAGTTTCCATCCTACTCTTGAATATTACAAGGATATTAGTACACTTTATTCATTGGGTACTGTCACCCAATCTTGTAATTATTTTGCGGAGTTTTTACAAGAAGCAATAATTCAGTTTAGCAGCATATATATTGTGTGTGTGCTTATCTATTTCTTCTGGATTCGCTTTTCTTCTTGATTAACATCATCTTTTAATAGTACTGTAGATGAGGATCTAAGGGTAGTACATTCATTTAATTTTTATATATCTTTATACACCTTTATTTGTCCTTACACATAAATGACAGTTTAACTAGGTATAAAATTCTAGGTTGATGATTATTTTTCCTCAGTATTTTTAAAGATATTATTGCATTATCTTCTGAAATCTATTGTTGCTAATGAGAACTCTACTGTTAGCCAAATTATTCCTTGATAAGTAATCTCTTTTTTCTCTATATTACATTTTAAGATTGTTTAATTTTTCCTAAATTTCCCCAAATAAATGCCTAGTTGTGGATTTAATTTGATTTATTTTACTCAGTACTCAGAGTACACTTTCACTATAAAAAATAGTCATTTCTTCAATTTTGAAAAATATTCTGTCAAATATTTCCTTTCCAACACTCACATTTCTTTTACAAGCACTTCTATTAGACATATGTTGGAACCTTTCAATCTATTTAGCATATATCTTAAATAGTCTTTCAGTTTAAAAAATATTTTTACCTCGTTTTTCTTCATTTTTGGGGAATTCCTAAGTATTATTTTCTACTTAACTAATTTTCACTTTGATTCTGTTAGATCAAACTTTTTATTGTTTCTTTTTATTTCAATGAATATGTTTTTTTCATTTTCAAGATATTTAAATGATGCTTCTATATTCATCTCTTTGTTTTTTTTATTTCAGTTCTTATGTCATATTTTTAATGTAAGGTGTCCCAACATTTGTTTCTAATTTTATGGTCAAGTTATCTATTTCTTGACTCTATTCATTAGCTTCATATATCTTCAGGTGTTTTACAATGTTGGTAATCTGTATAATTTTCAAAAATTGAGATTTTATTCACATACCATAAAAATCACTCTTTTATAGTGTACAATTGAGTTTTATTGTATTTACAAAGTTGTGCAACCATCACTGCTTTTAAATTTGAGAACATTTTCATCTCCCCCAAAAGAAACTCTGTATCATTAGCAGTCACTTCAAATCCCTCCCATCTTTATCCCTGTAACCACTAATTTATTTTCTATGTCTATGGATTTGCTTATTCTGGATATTTCATACAAGTAGAACCATACAATATTTGGCTTTTGTGTCTGGCTTCTTTCACTTAGAATAATGCTTTCAAGGTTCATTCCTGTTGAAGCAAGTAATTCATTTATTTTTACGGCTGAATAATATTCCATTGAATATATATAATACATTTTGTTAATCTAGTCATCATTTGATAGAAAATCGGTTGGTCCCAGTATTTAACTATTATGAATAATGCTGCTATGAGCAGTCACGTACAGTTTTGTACATGAACATTGTTTTTAATTATCTTGGGTATATACCTAAGAGTTGAATTGCTAGGCCATATAGTAACTCTATATTTAACTCTTTTAGAAACTGTGAAACTGTTTTCCAAAGTGGCTGTGCCATTTTTTTGTTCCCATCAACAGTGTACATTTCTAGGTTTTTTTTTTGGTTTTTTTTTTTTGAGACAGAGTCTCACTCTGTTGCCTGGGCTACAGTGCCATGGCATCAGCCTAGCTCACAGCAACCTCAGACTCCTGGGCTCAAGTGATCCTTCTGCCTCAGCCTCCCAAGTAGCTGGGACTACAGGCATGTGCCACCATGCCTGGCTAATTTTTTTATATACATATATTTTTAGTTGTCTGATTAATTTCTTTCTATTTTTAGTAGAGATGGGGTCTCGCTCTTGCTCAGGCTGGTCTCGAACTCCTGAGCTCAAACAATCCACCCACCTCGGCCTCCCAGAGTGCTAGTATTACAGGCATGAGCCACCTCGCCCGGCCCATTTCTGGGTCTTTATCACCATTTGTTATTGTCTTTTCCAGTAGAGCCATCCCAATGGGACCAGGCAAGTAGTGTCTTCTGTAATTTTGATGTTTATTTCATTAATTTCTGAAAAATGTGTCACGATTTTTCATGTGCTTATTGGTATTTGTATTTCTTCTGTGGAAAAAATTTTCCTAAAATATTTTGCCCATTTTTAAAATGTGCAATTTGCCTTTTTATTTTTTGTGTTATAAGAGTTATTTATATATTCTGGATATATTTTTCAAAGATACGTGAAGTGTT
Source organism: Indri indri (assembly GCA_004363605.1). NCBI lineage: Eukaryota > Metazoa > Chordata > Mammalia > Primates > Indriidae > Indri > Indri indri. Next base: position 21,279 of record RJWJ010027455.1, read on the forward strand.
GATATCAATTTTTTAGATGTTTGATAGAATTCACCACTGAAGCCAGTTGGGTCTGGGCTTTTCTTTGTAGGAGTTTTTTTTCTTACCAATTTAATGCCCTTACTTTTTATAGGCCTATTCAGATTTTCTATCTCTTCTTGATTCAGTTTTGGTAGTTTGTGTCTTTCTATAAATTTATCCTTTTCATCTAGGTAATCTAAAATGTTGGCATACAATTTTTCATAATAGTATCTTAAAATCCTTTTTATTTCTGTAAGATCAGTACTAATGTCCCCTATCTCACTCCTGATTTCAGAAATTTAGTTTCTCTCTTTTATTCTTGGTCAGTCTGGCTAAGGTCGATTAAATTTGTTGATCTTTCAAAGATCAACAAATTTCAACTTTTGGTTTTGTTGGTTTTATCTATTATTTTTTATTCTCTACTTCATTTATTTAGGTTCTAATCTTTATTATTTTCTTATTCTTCTTGATTTGGGTTTAGTTTGCTCTTCTTTTTTTTATTTTCTTATAATGGAAAGTTAGGTTATTGATATGAGATTTTCTTCTTTTTCAATACACACGTTTAGAGCCATAAATTATTCTGTAAGTTCTTCTTTAGTTACATCTTATATATTTTGATATGTTGTAATTTTTGTTTTCATTTATCTCAAATTATTTTCTAATTTTCCTTATGATTTTTTTTTGACCCATTGGTTGTGTAACAGTGTGTTGTTTTATTTCCACATATTTTGAAATTTCACAAACTTCTTCTGTTACTGATTTCTAATTTAATTTCATTGTATGGCATGTCAATTCTCTGTATGGTTTTTATCCTTTTAAATTTCTGAGATTCCTTTTATGGCCTCCATTTTCTATACCGGAGAATTTCTGTGTGCATGTGAGAATAATGTATATTCTGCTG
>RJWJ010027456.1:0-22184 GCA_004363605.1 Indri indri
TTAAGGCAGATTAATAAGACAAAGAGGTTTATTTACCATGCACATGTGGGGAATCACAGAGTGATTACCCAATATCCCAATGGGGTCCAGATATTTTAGAGGGGAGGGGAGATGAGGAATACAGGTAATTATGTTTAGGGGCAATAAGTGGTTGCTAGGGAGGATGGATGGATGGGGGAAACAGATTGGCCTGTAAATTAACCTGAGAGACAGGTATTATGTTTAAAATGATTTGGGCCAGGTCTTGCTGCATTCTTGGTTTTCTTTCCTGCAACACAGTGAGATGACAGGGAGGGGAAGGGAAGTCCATTGCTTTTTTGATGGGCCTGTCTGGTTATGCAGATGGAGGGAAGGCCCCTTCCAAGGGCCTGTTGATCTCTAAGGGCTTTTAATTCAAAACACTCTTTATACCAAGCAGTCACATTCTGGGGTGACATTTCCTGAGCTCCTTCATTGTGTATTAGTTTCCTAGGGCTGCCTTTAAAGATTACCACAAAACAACAGAAATTTATTCTCTTACAGTTCTGGAGGCTAGAAGTGCAAAATCGAGGTGTCACTGGCAAGGCTGGTTTCTCCTGGGGGCTCTGAGGCAGAATCTGTTCCATTTCCTTCTCCTAACTTCTGGTGGCTCCAGGCTTCCTTGGCGGATCGATGTATCACTCCAACCTTTGCCTCTGTCTTCAGGCGGCCTTCCCCGCTCTGTCTCTGTCTCAAATTTTCCTCTTCTTTCTCTTATATGGATGTTACGGCAGAATTGACCGGGAATAGACTGAGACGCACACAGAAATATGGCAAAACAGGTTTATATACGCCAGAGGGCTCAGAGGGGGATTTTTCCTCCCAAATTCTGAGCCCCGAATAAAGAACATAACAGTCTTTTATACATTTTGCTTGGGGCACAGTTAATGAGTGAGGAAGTGGGGCATAGTTACAATGAGGTCATCCTTTAGTGGGGGCAGGGTCCTGAGCAACCTTAGTTCCAGGTACAGAGTTCCTATGGAATGTCTGCCTGTCTTATCTCACCTTAGCAGGAGTTGTTGCAAGCGGTTTATAGCTGCTTAGGGAAGACAATGGGGTAGAGCCCTGGCAGTGGAATTTTCCACTACATGGACACCAGATAGATGATCACTCAGTCCGTGGTTTACTGACACCTGCAAAGACCCTATTTCCAAAAAGGCCACCGCATGCATAGGTACTGTTACCAAAAGCTTGGCCACTTGTCCTCGAGGCCTCATGAGAAGAACGAGAACAAGTGTTTTGAGGAGAAGGAAAGAGAAATTTCATTGCTTTGCTGGCAAAGGAGGCGTATGGAGACTCCTGTCTGAAATGCCGTCCTCCTCATAACAAGCAGAAACACAGAGCTTTTAAAGGGTGGGTTCTCAGCTTCAGGCAATTGCCGTTCAGCTACAGTTGATGATTCTGATTGTCCCATCTCGGCTGAAGAGAGTCCCCTGACCTCCACCCAGGACCTCCCTTCACCAGGTGGGCTGAGCCATCTCCTGCAGCACAAATAACGACAGACTTACCCTGCCCCTCCCAACAACTGGCCTGAGCCAGGGATGCAGGTTTCAGTTTTCGAAAAGGAGTGGAGGGTGTTTTAAAGAGACAGGAAATATTTTCGCCATTTTTTTCAAGCTATTCCCTCTGTTGCACATTCCCCATTGTCAATATTCCCTTCCACGTCCATGCGAGGAGGGGTGAGTACTCTGTTACAGTACCAGGGATTGGGACGTGGACCGGTTCTCTTTGGGGAGCACAATTCAATCACTGCAGTTGACCGTCCAGTTTACCAAATCCAAGGCCGACACAGCCAGGTAGAAGGGAGCGACTTACTACCATTCGCTCCCTCTGGCCCTTTATGAAGTTGCTACCTAAACCAATAATTTGTCTCTCTGCCTGAGGAACCCACTGTCACGAGCTGAGTTCCTCTGGCCTCCTGGTAAGTGGGATCCACAGCAGGCTGCAGAGGGAGACGCGCGCCGGGCTGACCGGCACACGCTTTAATTGCAGCTGGTGCTCCCACCTCCCACGTCCACAAACACCTCCCTCCCAATGGTTGCACTTCAGCACTTTGTGCTGCACCTGCTCCTGCCCAAGACAAGCAGCTGAGGCAGAAGACAACAAGGACATCTAATAAAGAGAAATAAAATGTTCATTTGAGCCTCACATTGCTTTTCTGGATGCACCATCAAATAAAACCTGGACTGGGAGTGGCTCTGCTGTTAGGAAGGTTGTGAAAAATGCCTTAAAAAACAAAGGGGGCTGGGCACGGTGGCTCACGCAGACAATCCTAGCACTCCGGGAGGCTGAGGCAGGAGGATCGCTTGAGCCCAGGAGTTTGAGGTTGCCGTGAGCTAGGCTGACGCCACGGCACTCTAGCCTGGGCAACACAGTGAGACTCTGTCTCAAAAAAAAAAAAAAAGAACTGAAGAATCTAACTCAATTTTCTCTGCCCTTGAAGTTACAATCAGGACAACTAAAAACAACTGAAAAAGTAAAATAAAAGCCAGTAATACTTAGCTGGCCACTCGGAGTAATTTGCACTTAATTTTCCCTCAAGTATCACCAAGAATCTTTATTTCACGGGTATTTCAGGTGAAGAACTTGATTGCTGGAGCTTCTTCAAAACAGCCTGAAGCGTTCTGGCTCCCCGGCCAGTCTGGCTGCAGCCCGAGGCTCTGCCTCAGTTGTTCGCAACAGCCAGGTCTCAGAGCCAAGGAGCTCTGCGCGTTGCCTTTGCTTGCAGGCTGAGCTGACCCACTGCGCAGGCAGGAAGGCTTCCCAAAGGGCGTTTGCATGGCTTGGTCACTTCCCAGCAGAAAGGCTGAAGGAGTGAGGTGAGTACTGGCGTGGGGCTGGGGTGGGTGCTCACTTGGACTGTCCTGAGAAGGAAGAACATGTCGCCAAGTTGTGTGGACTCTGAAGAGTGCATTCTCCCTGGGGCGGGAAGTCGGCTGTGGCTCGTACTGCAGATGGCAAAGGAGAAGCTCTGGAGGGCAGAGGAACTCTGTGGACTCGTTTATAAGCACCCAGGTTATTTCCCAGGACCCGCGCCTTGGCACAGGTATCTGTCCTCCCACCCCCCTTCAGCCTCCGGAGCGTTTCCTCTGTGGCCACCTGAAGTGGACTTGTCGGCCAGGCCTCCTGCAGGTGCCGACCACGGAGCGAGTGCCGGGAGCTCCTGACTCTCTACACGGGGCGACTTCTTGAAAGGCCAGTGTGTTTCCAGGTTAAAGGATCTGGGAGCTAAAGGGAGCACTGTTGTCTCTGCTGGGGGCTCAGTTTCCATGACGTGCGGGAGCCATTCGTACCCAGTGACGGGGGTCCCTCCCTCCTCCACCTACCTCTGCGGAGGGCCTGCAGGTTTCCCCCTGCCCACCGCACTCCCGAAATGGAGGCTGAGCCCTGAATCCAGAACTGCTTGTCCGGTACCGTGCTGCTACTCACCGGGAGCCAGGGACGGGGAGCTTCGGGGTAGTGAGTCGTCCAGGCTCTAGAATCAGGCTGTGAGGAAGGGCATCCTAGATTTGCTCCTCGCCTCTGTCTTAAGTGCTCCGTGCCTCAGTTTCCTTTCAATACAGTGACCGTCGCTACTTCACAAGGTGGTTGCGAACATCCGATGAGTTAATGTGCAGAAAGCCCAGGGAGCCCGGCATATGGCAGGCGCGAGGTTAACTGTTCGATGTCCTGATCACGACCCTTGCTGGGCATGAGCGCGGGAGCCCATGAACAGCAACGGTAACACAAAGCCGGCTCCTACCGCGTGCTTGTGTGGTCCTGCCTCTCTGTGTGCCGGGACCTCTCTGCCCCCTTCCCTTCCCCTGACTGACTCCTCACCCCATCCTCTGAGCCCTGCGCCAGTGCTGCCTCCCAGGCTGGAGAGGGCTCCTCCTCTGTCCTCATGACACCCCGTGCCACCTACCACCCTGCACTGCTGCAGTTTCCTCAGCCTTCCAAGTAAGCTCCCGCTGGGTGGGGACTGGGCCTTTTATTGTCACATGCCCAGCATTTAGCACCGTCCAGATGCACAGGGTTTGCTAAGGATTTTTCTACCCGCGGCTGCAAGGAGCGGCTCCCTCCTTACTTCTGGTCGGCAGAAGGAGCTCCACCAGCACAAGCTGGGACCTGCTGGGGCGGAGGGGCCTCTGACCCCACAGGCTTCCTCTCCAGGTCTCAGCGACACCAGCTGCAAAGGCCTTGTCCACGGGCTCCTCCACTGCAGCGGGGGCCTGAGGCCGGTCACTCACCCGGCACCCTTCCCCAGGTCCTAAGTCATTTAGAACAAGCGAGAAAGCCGGTGCTCAACGGGATCTTCATGAGGTAAGTGTATTTCAGACGTAATTGGGGTTGGCCAGGGGACAGCTGGGCCTGATAAATAAAATGCCCCATTCGGCGTCATTAAGCTCTCTCTGTGAGTCTTGGTGCCCCACAGAACAGAAAATAACTCTCCAGCGTGGCTTGGAGCAGCTCCTGTCTTAGAATTCATTGAATGCAAACGGGGACATTAATGCAAAAGGCAAGCCATTGACACTATAAATAACTGAAGCCAAGTCCTGCTGACAGTGGGACGTCTGACACATGAAATACGGCAAGTTCTCAGCTCTGAACGAGGCAGTGACATTAACATTACCTTCCTACATTGGAAAGCAGGGCCATAGGAGCCTAGCAAGCCCCCTAGCAAGGTGGCATCCTCCCCCACCAGCCCCATGAGAGGAGCTTTAGAGAGTAGGTGTGATAGGCAGACTAATGTCCCTCCCAAAGATGTCCTCATTCTAATCCCTGCACCTGTGAATATGTTATTGCAGGTGTGATCAAATCAAAGACCTTGCCATGGGACGGTGTCCTGGATAATCTGGATGGGCTCACGTATTCTTCAGGCTCCTCATAAAGGCAAGAGGGAGGCAGGAGATTCCGAGGAGATGTGAGGATGGAAGCAGAGGTCGGAGGGAGGAGGGACTTGAAGACGGAGGGAGAGGCCTTGAGCCAAGGAGTGCAGGCGGCCTCTAGGAATTCCCTCCCCTAAACCCGCGGGAGGCACCCAGCCCTCCAGAACTGTCCGATACGTTTATGTCGTTTTAAGCCACTGAGTTTGTGGAAATTTGTTACAGCAGCCACAGGAAGTTCGTAACAGCGGGCAATTGCTCTAAGATGCCTCTCCTCTGAACCCTTTCTCTGCCAGCCGTTCCTTTCCGCTTCTGCCCTGGTTTCTGGGGTGGGGTGAGGGCTGGGAGGGAAGGTTTGGGAGGAGGTGAGGGTAACTCAGAGCCGGCCACGCGCCCACCCATATGCAGGGAAATCACACTGCTCAGCAGAACTTCCAACAGCAGTTATCGATTCGTCTTGTTTTGTTTTTGTTGCGGGAGATACTTGTTCTTAATACTTCTACATTTAAAAATACTCCTGCCGGATTCCTGTCCCCGTCCCGCCCCGCCCCTGTTGTTGGTTGTTCTGTCTGGTGAGACCCCGGCTCGCCTCCCTCACACCGGGCCGTTGGCCTTTTCATGTGTGACAGTTGCACTAGGTTGGGGTCTTGATGCTGTCTGGCGGAGGTGATTGGCTCAGAGCCTGACTGTCCCTCCACATCCGGCAGTCTTCCTCCAGCAGGGCTGCTCCAACTTTAATGTTGCCACCAAGGAAATCCGAGGATCTGGTTAAAATGCAGATTCTATGCTGTGGTCTGGGGTGGGGGCTGAGAGTCTGCATTTCTGACAAGCTTCAGAGAATACCCGATGCTGGCTCTGGATCCCACTCTGAGTAGGAGGGACACAGGGCTGAGGTCCAATGTCTACGCAGGCCTGGCACCCGTTCACAGCCTGCCATGGGCACACGGCTTTAGTCCAATCTTGCTACTCAAAGTGTGGTCCCCAAAGAAGCAGCATGGGCACATCCTGAAAGTTCGTTAGAAATCCAAGCTCCCAGATCCCCTCTCCCAGACCTGCCAAATCACAAACCTGCAATTTAACAAGATCCGCAGGTGATTCCTACGCACGTCGAACTTGGAGAAGCAATGCCTTAGAGCCTGGTTCTCAACCTCCAGCGTGCATCAGAAGCACCTAGAGAGCTTGTTAAAAGACATTGCTGGGCCCACTCTCAGAATTCATGATTCACTTCATCACGGATGGGCCCCGAGAATTTGCATTTCTAACAAGTTCCCAGGTAATGCTGATGCAGCTGGCCCAGGGACCCCACTGCCCTAAAGTAAGCCCACACCTCAAGTCTGGTGGCCAACGTACGCCAACCAAAAGTTCTAGGATGGACCCCAGGGACACGTTTCTCCAGCATTTGAATTCTGAGATCTACCCTTTTTTTTTTTTAATACTGAATGTTTGGCGGTTTCATATAAATAGTACATGCATTTTCATTTCATGGAATTAAAAACAAAAAAGAATCAACAGGTTCTAGCTGCAGCCCCACAAGCAACTGTTTGACCTTGACAAGGAATTCTATGTCTCTGGGCCTTCATTTTTTCATCAGTAAAATGAGGGAGTTGAATGAGGATCATAAAATTCTATGTGTTAGAGTAGACTTTTGATATCTCAGGTGAAGGCAAAGGGTAAAAATGACCGAATCTTGGCTTTTTCATTATTTCTTGGTCATACCCATGATTTATTTCAGTCAGGAATGTAACCCTCAACTATAAGTGATACAATGGGATAATAAAATCCTTTTCTTCCCAGTTGTATTTATTGTAAAAACAATATTATAAAATAGTGAAGACAGTTTAAGAGATTAGAGACTTCATTCCACTCTAACACAGCAGCTGTTTTCGTTTTGCTGGGTTCCCTTCACGCACGCGGGTAATCTTAGAGTGGGCCTACATTTATATTCGGCATCTGCACTTAGTGTTTGATCATAAATATGCCACCAGCAACATACAAATAAATTAGCTCCACTATGAAGTCACTACCATTGGCATTTAACTTTGTTTGGCTAATGTGACAAGTGCAATTGCTATCTCATTGATGTTTTAAGTTGTAATTTTCTACTATTAGAGATGTTGACCATTTTTTCCGTTTGTTTACTATGTGGGTTCACTGAATTTCCTTATCTGTGGACTGTTTATGTTTAATTGAGAAAGCCCTTAAAAGCTGCCCAGCACAAGGCCTGGCAGCCAGTAACCATCTCGACAATGGCGGTGCCTCCTTTCCTTCTCTGGGACACACTAGGGCAGTGGGAAGGTTGGATGACACAGTTTGTGACAAGGGTCTAGTGTATAGAAAGGGTGGTCTTTTAGTGTTCTTTGCCTATCTGCCAGGGCTTGGTGGTATTCTAAATTTAGCTGATATCCACTTTAACAGTGACACTTCCATGAACACATTTTTGTTAAATTCAGTAGCCTAGTTTTCCTTATTTGCAAAATGGGGATAATAATATACCTACTCATTGAGTTGTGATGATTAAATGAGATGATCCACATAAAACACTTAGCCTTGTGCTTGGCACATAGGAAATAGTCAGTGAATGTTAGCTTTATTATATGCTCTGTCACATTTATATCCAAAGAGATTATTATTTTATTTTATTTTATTTTGAGACAGAGTCTCACTGTGTTGCCCGGGCTAGAGTGCCGTGGCGTCAGCCTAGCTCACAGCAACCTCAAACTCCTGGGCTCAAGCAATCCTTCTGCCTCAGCCTCCCAAGTAGGTGGGACTACAGGCATGCACCACCATGCCCGGCTAATTTTTTCTGTATATTTTTAGTTGTCCGATTAATTTCTTTCTATTTTTAGTAGAGACAGGGTCTCGCTCTTGCTCAGGCTGGTTTCGAACTCCTCAGCTCAAACAATCCGCCTGCTTCGGCTTTCCAGAGTGCTAGGATTACAGGCGTGAGCCACCGTGCCCGGCCAAGATTATTATTTTTAATTTTAATAATGTTTGCCAGATTGCTTCCCAAAAACTTAGAGTGGATTTCTTTTAAATGTAGAAGAATATTCTGAACTTTTGCATTGAAAGACTTATTTGCATTTTGAAAGTCTCAAGCAACACATTATACTAAGCCTGTTCCCAAAGCTCTCGTTTGAGAAACAAGGAGAAAATATTGTTGAAATAAAGACATTTGCATAGTGTCAAGCAGAAATAACTATGGTCAAGAAGAAAGCTTCTTTTAAAAATTCCTATTTGTTGGTGGCAAACACTGCTTTTTAACCTCCTCGAAGATATATCAACAGAATCTCTTAAGGGAATTTCATTCGACATTACAAAAAGATTTACCAGGGAACTTAAATTAACCAATGAAGCATTTCAAATTGAAGCCATATATATGCATTTTTTTCATATGTTCCTGAACATAGGGCACCCCGAGGAGGGGCCTTCTCATTTCCCGTGGCCCAGGAAATCAATAACAACACTTTGCGTATCGAAGGTATTTCATGATCTGCAAAGCATTTTCTCATCTATTTTCTAGTTTGATGCTCACAGTGATCCATGAAGGAGGTGGAGTGGGTTTACAATCTTCTGATTAGAGACGGGAACGCTGAGCCACACAGCAGTTCTGGCTTGTTCAAGATCCCACGGCTGGTAGCAGAGCTGGGTCGGTCTGCGAGTCCATGGACTCTAGGCCCAGGACTCCGCTCACCACATTACAACTAGTTCCACTGAAACTCACTGGTCTTGTTCAAACACACCCAAATCAACGTAGGCGTGGAAAGAACATTTCTGAACCCCTGAGCATAACTCCCAATCAGTTTTCAAAAGACACGCCTTGCCAGTAAAGATAAGAACATGCTAAGAGCCATTGAGGGTGGAAAGACGGGTGCGTTAGTGCCAACGGGCCTGATTCTTCCTGGAGCTGCCACTGTGATTCATTTGGCCGTGTCACAGTGCGTACTTCTTGGTTTTCGGGGACTTGGTGATCTCTTCAATAAGCACGGGGTATGTTTGTCAAAGATGCTGATACGGTAAAGGAACAGTACACAGATCCGTGCCCCAGGGGGACTTCCCGCAGGCGAGGAATCGCGAGGTCTCTGAATCGATACCCTTCTTGCGGAGCCAGCAGAAAGGACCCAGGAAAGGCACCTTCTCGCTGTTGAGGAAGGACACGTCATGCACCGCTCCCTCCTCCCCGCAGTAGATGATGTTTATGAACATTCTTTTGGCCATGTGATCTAGAGTAACCCACGAAACTAGCAATGAAGGCTCCAGACGATGTGATTGGATTACAAATGCTGGCTGTTTCAAGCAAGGTCGGACGAATAGCCTCATTAGATATATATGGTAAATATTGATAATCGTGCATTCATGTATGTTTTATGTCATAGGCAGAGTTCATTCCTGCCTGCGTAAGTGTCCTGGCCAGGAAAGACACCATTGGCCACTTTCTGTTGTTGCTGCTGCTCCTCCGCTACCACCCCCACCGGGGTCTCTGCTGAGACCTCTGGTCCATGAGTCCAGAGCCTCGGGTGGGAGATGGGTTCCGCGGTTCACAGTCTGTGGTCACGGGCAAGGCAGCTTCCATGCTGAGCTCTGCTTCCTCAACGATGACCTGGAGATAGCAGTGTTTATTCTTACGCAGGTAGGTGGGGCGGAGGTGGCAATATGTGTGGAAGAGTGTTGACAAGCTGAAGGAACTGTTTATTTTCTGGAAACTTTTTTCATTTGATGTTTTTCAAATTATGAAAGTCTGACACATTGCTTGTAAAACATAAAACAGTTCAAAGATTTGTAAAGAAAAAGCTCACCATTGCTCACTTCTAATCCTACCCCCCTCCTGAGATATCCGAAGTCCTTACAAGTTTTATGTTGCCCACACGAGCCTTTGCAGGCAGACATGCACATACATGGGGCCTGGGCTTACTTCTCGATTGAAACAGCCGTGAAACACGTGGCTCTGCAACTTGCTTTTTTATTTAATGACATACCGCCAACATCCCTGCAAATCTGTGGCTGTGAACTTAGCCTTTGTTTCCTTAATTTCTGTATGAGCACACACGCATGCACACATGTGTATGTGTGTTTATGGGCACGTGAGTTATACATGGAGTCGTTTTTTAAAAAATCTTTCCCTCTCTCTCCCCCACTGCCCCAATCACATTACCCTGCCCTGTATATCCTTTCCACTTTCCTCCATGTTCATGTAATCATATATATAAAACACTTACGTACGTATATACCCCTCCAAGGTTTTTAAAATTTGTTTCAAAAATGAAATAGTATGCATACTATTTAGTATTTTTATCTCATTCAATAAAACCTACCATGTAACTGGGTCAGCACATGATCTTTAATACCTGTGTATCATTTTATGGAATGGAGGCCGTCGTGCACTGGGAAATGTATGACCACCAGCTCTCCCAGGGGAAGCCCTGACTGCGAGTGTCTGCTGACATCCGTGCCCTAAATATTCCCACCGTGGTTGATTTCAAGCCACCGACCTGACGGTTGAGAGGAGCGGAGTTGAGAAGAGGTGTGTGCTACCTCTGGAGGCGGCTCCAGCAAACTACGAGGGGAAGTTCCACAATGAATTTAGCTCCTGTCTGTTGATGAGCGTTCGTTTGTTTCCAGGTTTCCTTCCCTCACCGCAGAGAGTGATGTATTGAAGCAACCTTGTAACTATATTTTCAAATTGATTCTTTTACTTCTAGCAACTAGATTCCTCAAGAGTGAGATTGCTGGTTCATAAAGAATACAGATTTAAAAAAAAATTAATAAGTGCTGCCAGATTGTTTTTCAAACAGCTTTCTTAAAAGCAGTTACAGTTCACTTTTCTACCAGTCATATAAGAGGCCACTCTGTTTCCCAGCATCTCTGAGAGCAATGGGTATTAATATTCTTTCATAATTTTTGTCGTTTGATGGACTTAAAGTGAGAACTCATAGTTTATCATTATTTATTTTCTGTTTCCCTGACCTCAGTCACATTTAAACATTATTTTGTGTTTTTGGCCATTTGGATTTGGCAATTTAGATCTGCCAACGGACAAAATTACTACAAATTTAGTTTAAAGATCTCAGTTGGCTTTATTCGCAATGCTCGAATCAGGCAACACTTCATTCCATAAACAGAGTAAGTGTCCCAGCAAGTTGAGCAGAGAAGGTCGGCTTTAAGCATAGGAAAAGGGCAGAAGAAAGCAGAATCAAAGAATGCAAAACGGATTGGTCACTGTAAAGCTGCTTTCGGCTGGGCAGTGAGTGGCTCGCACCTGTAATCCTAGCACGCTGGGAGGCCGAGGCGGGAGGATCGCTTGAGCTCAGGAGTTCAAGACCAGCCTGAGCAAGAATGAGACCCGTCTCTATTAAAAAAAAATAAAAAAAAATTAAACAAATAAATAAATAAAGTTGCTTTCCTTGTAAAGCGGGGAAAGGGAGACAAACAATAGAAAGATAATTGATTAGTTAACACCAAGTTACTTTGGGTTAAGAATTAAAACTTTATTAACATGTTGATTGCAGATTGAAACAGGCCTGTTCGGGGAATTGGAGCTCTCTCTCTCTCTCTCTCTCTCTCTCTCTCTCTCTCCCGATTTCTCAGAAGGTCAAATAACAACTTAGTTTTACTTTGGGGACATGGAACCTTAGCACGGGTGACTCTATATTGATTTTTAGTCTTAGTCTGCTGGGACCTAGGAGCTTAATTCAAAACAATAGCCTCCTCTACTTTTTCTTAACAATTCCTCTCTTTTGGTCAAGGTGTCACCTAGGTGAGAGACTGGTCAAACTAAAGGCATTAGTGCTACTCTCAGTGACCATCATTCTGGGTTTCTGATCCCAACGCATCATTCGTAGGTCTTTGTGGTCATGCATTTCTTTGAGTTTTTGTCATTGCCCTCAAGGAGAGACTATCTGATGTTTGATGGATGGTTGTATGCAAACATCTAAAACTTTCTGAGAGGATACATCCTGCCAGGGAGACTCCTATTGTGACTATCAGGTAGTGCCAAGCGTTCGGAGTGTGTTCTTTAGCCAGGGTCCCCATGAACCGAACCAACCAAAATCAAATATTTCAAAGAATGAGCCAGACAAGGAATCTACCTGTTTTAACCAAGTAGGCTGTTTGTTAACGTTTTGCAACGGCATCTCTCCCATACCTGATGAATTTATCTATGTGCAATGAGAAGTATCAGCAATGATACAAATTCCTCCCTGTTTAGTGAGCAGGGAGTGGTTTTCTCATCTAGCACCCCAGGAATAGATTAAATTAAAGCAGAGAGTGCTAGCTCCCTGAAAGAGACCACTAGCATAATTTGGACAAATAGTTGTGTTAGGGATGTTGCTAAAGTACCCACAGGGTGGACTGAAGGATCTCTTAGGTCCTATAAAGATTTGGGTCTGACGTGACCGATCTAATGCTTCATCAACTTACCCATGGAAACCACTGATTGTGAAATTCTAACTACAGCATTGTCCTGCCAAGTGAAATAAGCAGGCACAAGCAAGGAAAAATTAAGAGGGGTTATATTTTTATTGTAATGGAGAGTCTCATCCCAGTGGTCTTGGGAAGAGCTGGCTACGGCATGAAGCCAGCAGCTTCTCATCTTGTTTGTAGCTGAATGTCTTCAGCTGGGGCATCTGTGTGCCTCACACACGAGGCATGAGATCTGTCCCTCGACATTTACGTCGAGTTGTCACGGGAGTTCTTGCTCTTCATTGCAGAGTTGTATCCAGACATCAGAGAAAGCGAGAAGAATTCAGAATCCAGTCCAGTCTACAGGTAGATAATAAAAACTCAAAGACAGTACACAGGGCTACAATCTAATAACAGGTGTACTACAGTTTTCTTCAGAAACATAATTTTTCTCTCTACAGTCACACCCATTCCTACCAAAGATAATCATGGTGAGACAAATTTCTTTGTAAAATAAGTTTAGTTTCAAACTTATCCTGATTATTTATATACGTGCAGCAAAGATAACCACACAGGCTCCTTTTACATTTGCTTTGCTGGAAATTTTGACAAAGAATCTCAGATTGGGCTTTTGAAAACCTCTTGGTGCTAGGAGGCCAAGCCAAGGCAGACAGCACACGGTGCCTGCAGCATCTATTAACAATGTTTGGTTCCTGGGCCTGTCAGGAAGTGACAACTTTTTACTCCTTCACTGTAGGGAATACATGAAGCCAGGCATTCTATGCACCTTCTCAGATATTCCTGTCAAAGCCTTGGTAATATAACGAATGTTTCCAATTGTATCCTGTTATAAAGAGAGCATATTCTTATTGAAATTATGCAAATAACCATATTGTCATAAAGATAAGTATACTCACGTATAGTTTCTAAATTCTGGAGGAATCAGGTGGGGAGGAAAAGCAAATATCTCAATTTTTGTTTACGAATGTATACTTTACCATATTGCTGTAAGCTATAGATAGCGTAAAAGAAAAAAAAGGTTTTTTAAATCTGGAAAATAAAATATTAAAAGAACCAGCAACGTTTCAAATAAAAAGAGCTGTAAAAATCCATAATTCTTTTTTATCAGTTGATTCAGTCTCATGTAATTAATTTTTGGTCTGTTTGATCTTGTTTAGCAGTTTCACAAACCTATCAGCTTTTTCATTCGAGTTTTAGAAATTCTTACCCAGTCCAGTGGTATTTCAAAGTTGTCAGAAACTTGTACTTGTCAGAATTCTTTTCATCCTTTCCATGAACTTCCTCGAAGACACAACACTTTAGGATTGTAATTGCTTGCAAAGAGCTTTCAGAAAAAGTATCACAATGAAACAGCTTAACTGTGAATAACACGACTTAAATGGTTATTAAAAAAACCCGATGACAGTTCATAATGATGCAATTGAAAGGACATTTGTTATTCCTGTGGCATACAACGTTTTAACATAATAACCGAAATTATGACTGAAAACACTTCTGCCAAGACACATCAAATTTCTAGGAACTTGGTACAATTTTAGAACACATGTTAAGAACATATCCATACAAATATAACTCAAAAAAATTAAACATCAGTTCTTATTTTGACAATGTTTCCCATATAATTTACCATATCAAAGAAGCCCAATTGGTTTAATGCATCTCTTTTGTAGACCCTTGAGAAGTTCCAGGGCCCTCTGGGATGTCCCAAGTTTAGTTCAGGTCAAAAAGAGTTAATTTTAAAATTTGATTTTAGAAAGTTTGTGAAAATAAAGGTTCAAAACACTTGACTGAAAATAGGATCACAGGTCACTGTGAAATAATATTCATTTAATCAGGGATAATTAATAGACTTCAAAGGAAGTTACATATTTGCTGAAAAATAAAACCCTTAACTCTTTAGCTCCATTTTCTTAAGTAATCAAAGACCTAATAAAGACAGTAGGAAGCAGGAAATTATTTTGTTAAAATATAAAATCTCCCTTTCTCCTACTAACTGCCTTGTTTCTGTTTCCTTCCTCAATCTATGTTGAACCAACCTTTAAATAACTTCTGAATTAGACAAAATTACTATTTTTTAAATTTTTTCTCAAATCACACACACACACACACACACACACACACACACACACCCCTTCATGCCTTTCTATAACTTTCCTCAACAAAAACACATCTCACTGTCCTTATACACTTGGCACACAGAATTGTTCCCCTTATTTTTAGTAATTTTAATTACATATATTAGAATTTTGAATCCTTAGCAATTGTGAGCCACCATTCTGTAGACTAACACCATTTCATAATATGTGCTTCCTCATAGCACAATTTTTCAATGTGCAACGGACATATTTATTAACAGACCTAAGTACATTTCGTCTTTCTACAAAATGTAAGAAACCAAAAAATAAACTTATGTTCAGCAATTTATGTTTCGGTATTTTATCTTGCTTAGAAATGACTCAGACATTTCACGACTATTATCTAAGCAACACCGCTTTAAGAGTAAATTACTGAAAAAGATTTTTGAAACTATGAAAAGTTCATTTATAAACTTTTGTTCCATTTACACTCCCCTAATGTACTCATTCTTAACAATTATGCTTGAGTTGGTCATTAAACAAAGCTAGCCGCAGTCTCAGTTTGTTTCCCAGGGCGACAAGGGGAGCTGCTGTCTGCCTGGTTTGGAGAAGGCACGGGCAGTCCCTCCCCCAGGTGGTCCCTCCTCCGGGCCAGCAGCTGAGAGCCAGGTTTGCACCTCGGTATCTCAGCCTGGCCAGTTGACACCTGGAACTAGGGCACCTCTTCTCTCCTTAGGGCTTTTCTTTCCTCCTATGGAGAGAAGAAAGGGAGAGCAAAGGGCTCTGTCTTCTTTGCTCCCAGGGACTGCTTTATGGGTTGGTGTCACAAGTGACCTTCCTAAGGAGGTAGTTAGACCCAGGCAAGAAGGCACTGGCCACTCTGGCGCCGAGCACACTGTCCCGGGTTCTGGGAACACCCGGGAGCACAACACGATCCCCTCCCAGGGCGTGCATGCATTCGGAAGGGGAAATACACGGTCCACAATATGCGTAATAAAAACGTCCATCGACGGTTATACGACATTGTGAACAGATGTAACACCACTGAATCATACACTTAAAATTGATTAAAATAGTAAATTGTATGTTTTGTATATTTTAGCACAATAAAATAAACAATTTTTTTTAGTAAGTTACATAGTGCGTTTGAAGGCGTTAAGTGCTCTACACCAGAAAAGTCACAGCAGGACAAAGGAGATGGCGCGTGGGCAGAGGGGATTGGAGAAGGTTTCTATTACACTATTGAGGCGCCTAAGACGTCAAGAAGAATTTTTCCAACCCTTGAAAACAACTTTTGTTCATGGAAAAAATTAGTTTACAGTTATGTTGTTATCTCATTTAATACTCAATTTATGAAAGTTACAAATTTTTTAAAAATCTCATTTCTTAGGCTTTGAAGTTTAAGTTACAAATCTTGTAATTCTGTTTTTAAAATTAGAAAAATTTAACAATCACTATCAAGAAGGCTTTTATAACTTAATTAAATTCCCTCAATGGGGCTCAAGACAAGCTACTCCAAAATACAGTGTCTCGGCATGTTGACTGTTTTAAGCTGAAGGCAGAGAGACGGCACGTGCTGGAAGCTCTCTCCGACCTTCCCCAGCCCTTTTCCCCTGCAGAAGGTAACAAGACCTAGGAAGGATTTTCTGACCTTCCACGGAAGGCATTAAGGTGGTCATTCGAGAGGTGCCTTCCCTATATGTGAAGAAAAGGGACATCCTCATCTCTGAAGACGCAGGGACACAGAGAGGATCGGAACAAGCAGGGCTTGCTGAGTCCCCTCAGTCCATTACATTTGCCTTATAGCCCCTTTGCACTGTCATACTCTCTGCAATGCTCCATGCTTCGTCAAACCTAGCACGGAAATATCCGGGTTTGTGTTTCTTTGGGTCTTCATTTCCTTATGAAGGATTCCGTTTCTTGTAAACTTACATTACGTAAATTTGTATGTTATTCTCTTGTTACTGTCTTCTGTTACAGGGACCCCAGCCAACGAACCTAAAATGGGTAGGAAGAAAAGATAGTTTTCCTCCCCTACACCCTTAAACATTTATGAATAATTCTATTTTATTTTCTGTCTTAGCATGTCAAGCAGACTAACAAAGCCTTCCCAAGAACTTAAGTCATTTTTGTAAATATGATAAGCCAAACCTATAAATATGATGACTCATAAATTTTCTAAGACTTTCCATTATTGTTTACTAGCTTTATTCTCTTATACTTTTCAGCTTCAAATCTTAAGTCTAAATCAACCACTCAATTAAATCAAGTTGGAATTACAAAGCTAATTGTTAGCTAATCTGGTAGCTGCTCCAACATACCAACTTCTCTTAAACATGACTAGTAGTATGAAGGTCAAGTATGCATGGATTAGTCCTACACGTACATAAAAAGAGAGGGGTCTGATTTCTTTCTTAAACTCAATACCTAATTCTAGCTTCTTAGAGTAAGCATCACTTACCTACTAAGGAGACAGTTGTCTGTAGCAAGCTGGGGTTTCTATCTCAGGAGGGCGAGGTTAGACATTCTTCAGAGATTTTTGGCCAGGAGGCGGCATTTGATTTAGGCCCAAGACCCTGGAGTGACACCATGAGCCGTAACTGGGACTCTGAGCCACGCCACAGGCTGATCGAATTCTCCCTTCCGATGTGGATCTTCCATCTCCTCCCTGCGAGAGATCCCTTCACAGATTGGCTGATTTTTACAGTTCCTTAAAGAAGTTTGCCTCTCTTTGGCTCTCTTAAGACATTTTAATGTCTTCCTGTTTGGCTCTAAAGACTGTGTAGGACTACGAGCCTCTCCACCGTGCCTTTGGTAACCTCTCAATTTTATTACCTGATTTGGCAAAAGAATTCTGCTTTATTTTCATACTTTCCCATCTGGCAGATCCACGATTCATAACTACTTAAAAGCATCTAATTGGATGCTCAGCATCTCTCATGTTTTTGACTTTAGGGTCATGCGGAGGAGGAAAAGATATTTTTTCCTCACTAATCCTCAGGTTTATGTCTGAGACCCCAACAACAAAAGATAAACAAGATAAAAGCTTATAAATTTATTTAATACAAATATGGGAGACTTTGGAAATGAAGACACAAAGAAACAGGCAGACCTGTGTATTTTTTAAGCTGGTTTTCACGAAGGAGTGGATAGCTGCGGAGAATGTGATTGGATAAAAAGGTCTGATCCAGTGGTGATAGCCTGGGGAGGACTTAGCAAAGCCTGTTTGTTCAGATTCTTCTGTGTGACCCTGCGTCTTCAGAGATAAGGATGTGCCTTTCCTCTGGTAGCGGTAGCGGGAGGGCACCTGGGGAAGGGGAAGAGGAGGGTGGCCTTCCTGCTTCCGCTGTTTGCTCAAATGCTACAGTGCCATATTTGGGGGTAGCATGTCCCGAATCCCATCATTCACAACACTAAGATCAAACTAACGACAAGGTGGAAAGTTTTTGTTCCTCTTGCCTTTTAAAAATTACTTACTATTTGAATTGATAATACATGGGCATGTTTGAACATTCAAAATCACAAAAGAGCAAAGGATGGAAAGGAAGTCTCCCTCCTTCCTCTGCCTCCCACGGCTCCTTCCTGGAGGCAAACACTGTTACCGTAATCTGGGCTTCCTTCCAGAGACACTCTGAGCATTCGCAGGACTATATATATGCACACCCCCACTCGGGGCAGTACACACGCGGTAACACGCGGTGCGTATCGCTCTGCACCTGCTAACTTATTTGTTGCTTGACAGTGTATGTTGGTGACAGACCGATAGCGAAACATCCAGAGCTGCCTGATTCCTCGTAATGCCTGTTAGTTACTGTTCCTTCATCCAAGCCAACTCACCTCAAATTGTGAGGGACTGCGCTGGGCAGGTCCCTCGGGTATAGGTTAGTCACATACCTGCTTGTGGCCACTGAGGTATATGCATGAATGTGGACGTTCTGGGAAAGTTGTTATCTTCCAGATTAAAAGAGTCAGGCTTTCTCGCCTTGCCCCTCCTCCAGACTGTACCGAGAATATGAAATAAATAAAATCTCAGTCAGACCATGTAACTACCCATGTAGCCCTAAGCGTGGAGGCAGCTCCTTTCCGTGGTTTACGGAGCCCTTCACAGTCTAGCGCCCGCTTCCAGCTTTCCTGGCTTGCTCTGCTCCAACCACATGAAAGTTCCTGCAGCTCTTCAAACTGAGTACTCTCTGCCACCTCCTGACCTTTGCACATGCTGTCCCTCCTGCCTGGAACATGCCTCTCTCCCGTCTTAATCTGACTGCCCTCAACTCAGTCTTCCTCCTCCTCGGGGAAGAGCTCCGCGGTCACCCACACCACATGCTGTCCTCTCGTGCCATCCCTTGCCCCTTTCCCTTCCCCTTTCTCACGTGCACGACGTGGCTAACCATGAGTGTTAGTATCTATATTCCTTTCTAAACAGCAAAATTTCATAAGAATAGGGAGCACTGTGCCTCCAGAGCCTGGCACCGGCCTTCCCACATAGATGCTCGATAAATGTTTGCGTAATGAGTGGAATCTCCAGGGGACAAGAAGAATTGGTTGAATTAATGAATGTAAATACATTTTTGTATATTTCAGTTGCAATCACTTTAAGGCTTTATCAGCTCCAAACGGGATTTTCGCAATGTTGCCTTTACAGGTCTCTCTGCGTCAACCTACACCGTGCAACACATGCAGATTACCTGTCGCAAGGCATCGTTTTCGTTAGGTAACTCTCAGGAAGAAAACCTCCCCAGTAAATTCACAGTTCCCCAATAAGTTCAGAGCAAAGTCCAAACTCCATGGCCATGCCAAGCCCTACACAATCTTTAGCTAGGTTCTTTAGCCGTTGTGTGCTAGAGGTAGGTGTGCACTCAGGGGCCTCTGTGGGCCAGCTTGGTGTTGAACCAGCATTGCTTGTTTGGAGAAATGTCTGCCTTATTCCAAGCACCTTGTTTACAAATGAATGTTTGGAAACACAGCCTGTGATGAGGTCGAGGGTTGCGTGGTGTTTGAAGTTGGCTGTTTCTGAAGGTCACCAGTGGAATGTCTCCAAGCAGTCAGCAGAAGCTGGCGGGCACGTGGGCTTTGAGTAAGCTTCAATTAGTGGTCATATCTGGGAGGACTTAAAAGAGAAAGACGGTATGTTTGGCATGAGTTTGGATGGCTAACTCTCGTGAAGCTTTCACACTTTAAATGAAATGATTACTTGATTTTCTGATAATTTCTTTTTTTAAATTAGAAAGCCTGTTGTCCCTGGGCTTAGGAATACCCGGATTTGGCTTTTTTTTGGGACAGAGTCTTACTTTGTTGCCCGGGCTAGAGTGCCGTGGCATCAGCCTAGCTCACAGCAACCTCAAACTCCTGGGCTCAAGCGATCCTCCTGCCTCAGCCTCCCAAGTAGCTGGGACTACAGGCATGCGCCACCATGCCCGGCTAATTTTTTCTATATATTTTTAGTTGTCCAGCGAATTTCTTTCTATTTTTAGTAGAGACGGGGTCTCGCTCTAGCTCAGGCTGGTCTCAAATTCCTGAGCTCAAACGATCCACCTGCCTTGGCCTCCCAGAGTGCTAGGATTACAGGTGTGAGCCACTGCGCCCGGCTGGTCTGGCCTTCTTAATTTGCAAGATGCTGTCCCTGCAGCCTTTGTGGTGTCAACTTGCTGATTTTAGCTCATCTAGGTGGGAGGCGGTGTGGCTAGTGGTTTCTTTCTGGCCCTGGGTGTAATTGTTGGCCCGGGTATGACCATGGCCCCATCTTACAAGTGTCTGGCAGCCTCCAGCATTAACCATCTCAGGGCATTTCCTCTGCCAGGACACGCCCAACTAGAAACTCGCAGATGGAGGTCCGGGCAAATGGTAAAGGTGGAGACTTTAGCCTTGGCATTGAGTCTTCCTTTTCTATCCTCTCTCACCTTCGGGCACACACCATCCTGCTGTCTTGAGCCCTTTTCCCCATCCGTGGAGCTAATCCCTGGCACCAGGGCTTTATGTCAGGGAGACAAGATAGCAGCATGTTTAAACGGGGGACCTCTGGTGTCCGCCAAACCTGGATTTTCATCTCAGCTCTACCGCATCATGCACAGTAAACTTTGGGCAATTAATTTAACCTCTCTAGCCTCAGTTTCCTCATCAGTGCTGTGCAGATAATATTAGTTTTTAGAGCCCTGCTGAGGATTACGCAAAATGATTTGAGCAAGCATTTGCCCGGGATATAGAGCATCAGCTGTTATTATTACATACCTTTCAGTGTGATTGGGCTGAATAGTGTTTGAGTTTTAAGCTTGGTTGCTGGTGCTGGAGTGGGAGGGCGTTATTCTTGCTGGAGCTGCTGGGAAGACGTAGGGGGCTGTGAGAGAGGTGTCAGGGAAGGCTCCTCCCCTAGCTTGGCCAATGTCAGTGCGTTTGCAGAAGACCTGTCCCCAGGAGTTGCCGGCACCCGAGGCACAGACATAGCACTGGACTTTCTGGCGCCCACGGTAACGCGGAGCTGCCCCACCCCATCCTGGGACGGGCCTTCTAGACTCGTTACTCGGTGAAGATCCCGCCATCCCTTTCCTGCTCCTTTTTCTCTGCATCCTGGAACCTCGGATGTTTGAAATTCAGAGTTCATTTCTGCATTGTGCCTGTGCCACCACTCCTGGGTGGGCTGTACCACACTGGTCACCCTCCACCCTTAACACACACAGCCTAGGCCAGGGTTCCTGCCATTTCAGGCCTGGGAGATAAATGAGAAAGGTGCTCCAAAACCACACAGGGAGTCGAGCATCAGGAACTCCCCGGCATGGTGGAGGGACCTGGACAGAGGTCTGGGGTCAGGGGAAGAGGTTCTGCAAGATGCCCACCAGGGCAGGGGCTCTGGAACTGCAGGCAGCAAAACAAGGTGAGCAACACTGGACACATCGCTGGGACGACCTAATCAACTCTGCTTTGTGGAGAACTCTCAAGGTGGCTTGTAAAAAATTCCCACCCACGGCACCTTAAAGGCATCACCTGGCACCTGGCAACTGATATCCAACTCGGCTTCCTCCCCTCCCCTAAGTTGTCCCAGCGTTGAAAGCCACACTCGGGTTTATTGTCACCAGTAATGGCTTGCGCAGTCTCTGTTTGTCCAGCACTGCCTGTGTGCTGGGGACACATTCATCAAGTGCATGCTCTTCTTTACTCCTCCCAACAACCTGGTAAGTTAGCTACTATTATTACCCCCATTTTGTAGATGAGGAAATGGAAGCTCAGAGAGCTTAAATAGCTTAAGTTAACTAAGGTCACTGAGCTAGTTACCGTATACCTGGCTTATGGCAAGCCCAAGCTTGGCATAGCCACATACAACTTCCTGATCATCCTGCTGGCTATTAGTCGCTGGTGTTTTTGCAATGGGAAAGAAGTTTTCGGACCTCAGACACCTCTGTGAGACGCTCGCTCCTGTCACTCCTTCGTTTTCCCTTCCTGTTGGACTTTCCTTGGCTACTGCTTGGTCTTCACTGATCACCTGGTTTGGGTCATGACCTGCCCTTGTCATGGTGTCTGGTCTTCCAGCTTGACCTTTCTTAGTGGCCTGAGTCCTGCCACCACTCAGCCCGTGCTGTCTGCTCAGCCTGAGCCCATTTGCACTTTCAGTATCTCTTCCTAGATGTGGCTTTGTCTTGGCCTCCTTCTCTGGGCCCCTGCACAGCCCAGATTGCCCTCTTCCCTCCATTACCCCGGGGGCCCCAAATCTCAGCATCATTCGTTCTCTGAGTACATCTGTCTCCCAGCCCAGGCCCTCAGAGATGTGCTCCTCTCCACAGCAAGTTCTCCCTGCCCAGCAGACAAGGCCACCGAGAGGGGG
>RJWJ010027457.1:0-22184 GCA_004363605.1 Indri indri
GGGGCGGGGCGCGAAGAGAGGCCGGGTCTGAGGCGGGAACGGGGAGGGGGCGTGGCGTGCAGAGAGGCCGGGTCTGAGGCGGGACCTACCGGGGCGGGGCCTGACCTTCCATCCTCCTTGCTCTCAACCGGTTTCCCTGGTTGGAAGTCGCCCTGGCGTTTTTCCTGTCCAGGTATGTTAATGTTTCCAGCAGTTTTAAGGTAAAAGCACAGTGACGTGTAGGCCACTTATGTTGGAAACTAAAATGTTCTCCTCTTACTAAGTTGAGAATAGCTTATGTTGTGAACTAAAATAAAATCTTAAGGCTCACCCCACAACCGGCTGACTGAATGGACCTGTCTTCCTTGAGTCTGTTACAGGCTAAAAAGATCAGACCCAGAAACTCCACGTGGACCGTGTTTTTAGAAAGTTACAACTCACTTGATTTTCCATTTACTTGTGCTGCATTTTGCACATTCATATAAATATAGTTGTGTTTGCATACATGTGTGTAAAACAGAGAGATTTAACAAAATAGCAATAGTACATCCTTACCTATCAATTACTTTATAAATAAAAGGATTAAAATCCCAAATCAAAAAATATACAGTGGCTAAATGCATTTTTTAAAAAAACAAACCCAAAAGACACAAAAACAAAACTCAACTATATTTTTACCTATTAGAAACTCACTTTAAATTTAAGGTCACACATAGACTGAAAGTGAGGGAATGGAGAAAGATAGTCTGTGTAAATGGTAATTCAAAGACAGTAGTATGCTGGGCATGGTAGCCTTTAATCTTCACACTTTGGGAGGATGAGGCAAGAAGATTGCTTGACGCCAGGAGTTTGAGGTTGCTGTGAGCTATGATTGTGCCAATGCACTCCAGGCCTGGCAACAGAGCAAGACCCTATCTCTAAAAAATGAAATTAATTTAAAAAAACCTTTCTATTACCTCTCTCAGTCAAGTCAAATGTGACTAATTCTTGTTCTGCTTGATGGTGGGTTAGCAATCTTCCTGACACAGTTTAATGCTGCTTGCTGTTCCATGTGTCTCCCAGCATCTGAGAAGCTCAGTGGCTTCTTCCTTTAGGTTCCACATATGCTTGTTTTCAAAGGTCTCAGTGGGTTGAGACACCACTGGACATAAGGTTGCTCCTGCCTGGAACCTCACGCTGTTGATTTGGGAAACTCTTACCAATAGAAGTCCTTCTCTTCCCCAGACTTCATCAGGATACCCAACTTTTCCTTAAGGTGACTGGGACTGGGATGCAAGAGGAGGAGAAATCAGGGTCAGGGAAAGATAAGATTCCCTAGCAACAGGAAGCAAGATATCATTAACATTAATTTCAATCCCCCTGGTACCTGCTCATATATGAACTGAGTGATGTTTTTTACCATTTTATATCCAGTCTAACCTCTCTCATTCTTATCTCCTGCTACCAAAAAGAGAATGACCAACCATATACCACATAGGTGGCTTGTTTCAATCCTGCCTCTAATTAAGTCTCTTTTATTTGGTATAAAAATAGCTACTCCTGCTCACTCTTGATTTCCATTTACGTGGAATATTTTTTCCAAGCTTTTACCTTGACTTTATGCAATGCTCTATGAGTTAAGCGATTTCCAGTAGACAGCAGGTATTTGGATTGTATTTTTTTTTAATCCATTCCATGAATCTGTATCTTTTAAGTGGGGGCATTTATAATATTTGTTTAGTGTTAATAGTGATAAGTGAAATCCTAAGTCATCGTGTTGATTGTGACTTGTTTGGTTTGTATTCTCCCTTGTGTTATTGTTTTATAAGACGTGTGGATTTTCACTGTCGAGTGTTTTTACTCTGTTGTGTATCAACCTTTCTTTTTGGTGTTTAGACCACTTTAGAGCATTTCCTGCAGGGCACGTCTAGTGGTCAAAAATTCCCTTAGAGTTTGCTTGTTGGAGAAAGATTTTATTTCTCCTTCATTTATGAAACTTGGTTTAGAAGGATACAAAATTCGTCCCTGAAAGTTATTCTCTTTAATGATGCTAAAGATGGCACCCCTTCTGGCTTATAAAGTTTCTGGGGAGAAGTCTGCTGTTAGATGGGTTTTCCTTTGTACATTATGTAACGCTTTCATCAGTCATCTTCTGGGATTTTCTCATTCACTTTGAGTCTGGCCAGACTGATGATGATGTGCATTGGTGATGTCCTATTTGCCATAAATCTTCAAGGAGTTCAATGACCTTCTTGTTCTGGATGTCTAAATCTCTCGCAAGATGAGGGAAGCATTCCTCTATTATTCTCTTAGATTTTCCAAGCTTTTTTCTTCTTCTCCCTCAAGGATGTCTATGATTGTTATCTGTGGGTATTTTACACAATCCCATATGTCTTGGAGACCCTCTTCGTTTCTCGATTCATTTTTGACTACCTGGATTAATTTGAAAGCCTTGTCTTCAACCTCTGAAATTCTTTCTTGTGCTTGGTCTAATCAGTTCTTAACACTTTCCACGGTATTCTTGCTTTTTTCTTTTTATTTCAAAATCTTAAGTGGGTACAAATGTTTTTAATACTTGGATACCTTTTAAAAGCCTTCAGCTGGACCTTTTAGTGTGCCCATCATCAGAATACTGTTCATTGTACCTGATAGGTAGGTTTTTTACCCGCTTTCCACTATATTTTGAAATTCCCTGAAATACTCTTTCATTTCCAGTAGGTCTGATTTATTTTAAGCTATCTATCTCTTTGGTGAATTTTTTAGTCTTGTCCTGAATTACTGTCTTAGTTTCTTCAAGTGGGTTTTCGACTTCCTTATCAATCCCTTTGAGCTTACTTGGGATCCACATTTTGAATTCCATATCTGAAATTTTTTCAAAAGTTTCCCTTTGGTTGCAGTCCATTGCTGGAGAGCTAGCGTGATGCTTTGGGGGTAGGAAAGGGGTGTTTTTTTTTTACCTTGTCATATTCTTATGCTGGTTACTTCTCATGTGGAGTATCTTCCCTCACTTCAAGACAAGTAAGTTTGCAGTCCACCTGTTGTATGCTAGGAATTCCCTTAGTCTTTCAGCTCATGCTGGTAGTTATGAACCTCATTGTTGGTTGTAATTTAGATGAGCTGGAACTCAAAGCCCTGGGAAGGTGTCCAGGTGCTAGTGGTGGTGGACTAGGTTAGGTATCCTCAGTTTCTAGGCCCCTGGATAGCGTCCTTGAGTCCTGATCCAGAAGAATACTCAGGCAGGAGAGGGGCAGATACATCATGAGCCTCTAACACTGGTGCTCTTTGGCATCTCCTTGTTCCCCTGTGGTTGTCTCAGTCCAGGCAGGTGCTGGGCCATGCTCAGGTGCAGGGATGGGCTGGTCCACAGGCCAATGCTGAAAGTTCAGGTAGAAGCAGGGTGGGTCACTCTCCAAGGCAGCAGTGGAATCGAGAGGCTGGGTAGCTTTACTGGAGACTTGGTCCTGTGTCAGGGACAGCAGCAGCAGCAGTGGGGGTTGGTGGTTGTGGGGGTTTGGCTTCCTGAGGATCCTCCAGTGATAGTGGCAGTACCAGCAAGCCTAGTCCCCAGGGTCTCTAAGCACAACTGGCCTCTCTGCTGTCTCAATGTCCTGGCAGCAATGAGGTGATTACAGCAGCAGAACTGGCCCCCAAGCAGATGCAGCACTGTAAGGTTGGGCTCTAAGAATGGAGCCACAGTGCTTAGGATTCAGCACCCTGTGGGACCACGTTGTACCACTTCTCTGGAGGAGTGTCACTGGGCAGTTTGTAAGTAGCTCCCTGAGTTTCTCTGGAGGCCTCAGGGAGTAGAGGGGCCCTCTTATAGCTCAGATAGGAATGTCTATGGGGGGAGTATGGACTGCGGGAGATCTCTCGCCTGCCCTTCCCCATGTGCAGGCAGCACCCTGGCTACTGCTGACCCACCAAAGGGGGTGCCTTACTTCCTTCTCCTTTGCTTTCGGCATATTCCATCACTTCTCTGTTGAATCCCACGGCTGTTGCTCAGACTATTGAGCCAAAGGTGAGTATCTACTTACCATTTTTGATCCTGTGTGTGAGAGAAGCATGTGTCAGCTGCTTCTGGCCCACCGCCTTGGCCCCTCCCTACAAATCACTTTTTATCTTTGAGACAGGGTCTTCCGATGTGACCCAGGATGATTTCTACCTCAGGGACTCAAATAATCCTCCTGCCTCGGCTTCTCAGGGAGCTGGGATTACAAGTGTGCACCATTTGACCCTGCTTGAAATTACTAAAAGAAAATGTACTTGTTGAGTAATTTTGGATGGAAACAAATCTATCGGGTGCAGTTTTCATGGTACAAGTAACACAAACATCTTGTTTTCCTGAAAGACTCTCACTGTGAATAGAAATACCAGCCAGAGTCAGGTGGCAGAATGGCCTCTGAGGATTCAGCAATAGAGATTATCTCCCTGTGACAAAGTAAAGTTGAAATCTCGGGGATTTTCCCCCTTACCGTCTCTTCATTTACCTCTGCAGATGCTGATTAACCTCCACACATTTGATTTTCAAGCATGTGATCTTAGATAATGCCCACATTGAGAAATTTCAGTTGACTGTTTTGTACTGTCGTAATGCTAAGTCCCTAAAGACTAAGGGACATAGCTTTTTCATATTTACGGAGAAATCAGTTTTCCCAGCCATTGTCCTATCTACATGCTCCTGTCACAAAATCTATCTCCAAATGGCACACTCATTTACGAACTCCCTAAATATTTCTCTAGAGTAACACAGGTAAAAACTGTTTTGAACATGCATCCTGGCCTACAAGGTATGGAAGAGGAGAAAAAAAGACAAAAAAATCATACAAAAAAATGAGAAAATTTTATTAGACTTGAAAATGAACCATGGTATATCCTGTTTAATATCATAACCTGAAAATGACATTTACACAATTTTATAAAAATCCCCTTTTAATAAAATTCCTTAATCATATCTATTACATAATAAACACTTCCACACAATAATTTTCATTCTACTGTAAAAATATTTTAGGCAATTTCACTAAACAGTATTTAACAAACATTTTAAACAGTCATACTGAGCGATGGGACTTACATGTGCAGCCAAGAAAGGAATGTAGTGAGCTATGAACATGAGAAAAATTGGGGTCTTTCCTAACCAAGTCGGGGATTTCAAGAACAAACACTCGGTGTTGCCTTAAAAAGTCAGACTACATTGCATGATGTTCAATACTAATACCTTTCACACCTCTGCATTCCCTCTCCTATTCTGCCCGCCTGGTTAACCCAACAATGCCTGAGTGCCCCTCGCTCCCTCGGCAGGAGCTGGAAGTCAACCCACATGGGGGTGCTCGACCTCACCCACCTTTAACAATTGTAACACCCCAAGCCAGTCACCTATCCCAGTTCCTCTGAAGCCATTTTCAGACCAGCTCTGGAAGACTATTCTGTTCCCTCAGAAAGCCTCACTGTGTACTAAAAGTTCTCATACCTCTTCAGTGTACAGCATCAATCTAAATATCCAACCAAATGTTAAGTGCACATCAATCAAGTTCCCGGGGAGTGGTGAAAAGGTCACCTTCTGAAAAGTGTTACAAGGGTGAATACAGGTAGTTCCCATTTTATCCAGCAAAACAAAGTTCCCATTTTCTATCCTTATTCATAAAAGGAAATACATGAATGATAATATTTAAAACTTTTGTCACCGAGTACTGCAAGGACAAAAAAGACATGCTGTTATTTTTATCCTCATTACCCACACAGTCTTCATTTGATAATAACTTCCATATTGGTATATATGCATTTTTTGCTTAAGGAACATGAAGGTGCATGTCATAGGTCCTACATGGCACATGAGAGAAGCATGTGGAAATATAAAATAATACAGTGCACATTCATCAACAGTGATACATGTTCGAGGGTGTGAGAGTCTGAAGCTACACTGCTATGCAATTTTCACTGGACTCAAATTAGTATCGTAGGGCAGAGTGTAGCGACAATAACTTAAATACTAAGAATGATTGTCCCAAATCATACTTACCTAAGTAAGTATATGGGTGTATGTACCCAAAAGGGTATGTTCTTTGATTTCACCAAAAACATTGTTCTAGATGCTTCAACCATAAGGGCCTAGTGGTGTATTATTATTGTCTGCTATGAAGTATCCTCCTGAGGTGGAATAAAACAATGTTGGTAGAAACATTGTGATTCTTTTATAGCCATGAAAAAATACTGAATTTTCTAAGTTAAAATTGAGGATTATGATATATTCTGAATAAAATACTTGCAGATTGCAACGCCAAGAGGTAAATGCGAATCCCCCCCAAGAATACGCTCTACTGGTAGTTTCTATTAAACTGTCTACTATGATATAACTTTTCTCGATTCATCTTCAAAAAGCATGATTTTTCATCAATCTTTGCTAAACAACAGGTATTGCCATTCAACACAGAAGGTGACAACCATCATCCCTGCATTGTTTCTACAACATAATTAGTCCTTAAGAACCTACTCCTCTCTTCCCATGAAATTCCCAGTGTCCAGAGGTTGTGGCCTGTTCTTTCTCTCTGAGTTGGTAGAACATTTCCTTCCTACAACCCACTGTGCCCTCCTTCAGGTGAAGCGTGTAATGAATGCATTGGACATGAAGACTGAACCATAGGTTACATTATTCTCTGCCCATCATCATCCTTTCCAAATCAGACACTATATAATCTCAAAGGACAAGGCACAGTGACTCACAGCTGTAATTCAGGCACGCTGGAAAGACAAGTCGGGAGACTCGCTAGAATCCAAAGGTTGAAACCAACCTGGGGAACAGAGTCAGACTTTTTCTCTCAAAAACAAATTAATAAAAATTGGCTGGACCTGGTGTGGTATACCTGTAGTCCCGGCTATGTGGGAGGTAGAGTGGGGAGGACAGTTTGAGCCCATGAATTAGAGTGTGCAGTGGGCTATGATCACACCACTGCACTTCACGCTAGGTAAGGGAGCAAAACCCTGTCTCCATAAAAATAGAAAAAAAAAAATTAATCTCTAAAGGCAGTGCCCTTTCTCTTCTAGGAAATGGGCTAGCAATGATTCTCAGTAATGAATTGAGACATGTCATTCTATTGACTTTTTTCCCCCCAGACACCACAGTGAAATGTTGGTAAGGAAGGCATATGAAGAGATTTCAAAGCTCAGGTTCAAAGTCATAAACAATAAAGTAGCCTTTTGAAAGAACCTCTAATTAACTATTGTATAACCTAAATATAACTCACCATTTCCATATGTCCTTGCATCTTTGATATATGTCATGTCATGAGGGTCAATATATTTTAATTTATAATTATTCATCACCACATAATATCAGAGATTATTAGAGAACTAGAGACTGACTTATTTCTTGTGTAAATCCTCTGACGTGCCACGGTAATGTTCCTTGGGTATTAGCCTCACCATAAACATTTCATTTGTGTGGTTTCATTGAAGATGTACCTTTTGATGTGTAGTGAGTGGTGAGGCCTGGATAAAGCCCCTGCCACATACCTTGCACTGATTTGATTTCTCTTGTATGGACTCTCTGAGGTTGATTGATGATAGAACTCATGGTGAAGAGTTTAGATGAAGAGATAGTGAAGAGATAGAACTCATGGTGAACTCACCCTGAAGAAGTCTGCAGAGTCTCTCACAAATGACTTCCCTGATGCTGAGCAAGGCGTGAAATGTGTCTAAAAACCTTACCGCATACATTGCATTTGTAAGGTTTCTCTCCAGTATGGATTCTGTGATGAGTTTTAAGGTTTGATTTTTCACGGAACGCCTTGCCACACTCATTACATTTGTAAGGTTTCTCTCCAGTGTGGATTCTGTGATGAGATTTAAGGTTTGATTTTTCACAGAAGACCTTGCCACATTCGTTACATTTGTGAGGTTTCTCTCCAGTATGAGTTCGCTGATGACGTGTAAGGGATATCTTTTGTCTGAAGGTCTTGTCACATTCATCACATTTGTAAGGTTTCTCTCCTGTATGGATCGTGTGATGATTTTTAAGGTTTGATTTGTGACGGAAGACCCTGCCACACTCATTACATTTGTATGGTTTCTCTCCCGAATGGACAACATGATGACTTTTAAGGTTTGATTTCTGACAAAACAATTTGCCACACTCGTTACATTTGTAAGGCCTCTCTCCAGTATGAATACACTGATGTCGTGCAAGCGTTGAATTGTAATTGAAGACCTTACCACATTCATTACATTTGTAAGGTTTCCGTCCTGTATGGTTTCTCTGATGATCTTCAAGGTTTGAGTTTTGACAGACGACCTTGGCATACTCATTATGTTGGTAAGTAATCTTTCCAGTATGTGTTTTCTGATGAACTGTAAGAGATAGCTTGTGTCTGAAGGCCTTGCCACATTCATTACACTTGTAAGGTTTCTCTCCAGTATGAATTCTACGATGAACTGTTAGGGATAATTTGTGCCTGAAAACCCTACCACAATACTCACATTTGTAAGGTTTATCTGCATTATGGATAACCTGATGTATATGAAGCCTTGAACGCAAACTAAATTTCTTACCACATTCATAACATTTGTAAGGTTTCTCTCCCAAGTGTATCGTGTGATGATTTTTAAGGTTTGATTTTTGACGGAAAACCTTGCCACACTCATTGCATTTGTAAGGTTTCTCTCCAGTATGAATGCCCTGATGTCGTGTAAGGTATGAATTGCAAGTAAAGACTTTGCCACACTCATGACATTTGTAAGGTTTCTCTCCAGTATGAACACTCACATGTTGTACAAGGTATGAATTGTAAATAAAGGCCTTGCCACATTCATTACATTTGTAAGGTTTCTCTCCAGTGTGAACACTCTGATGTCGTCTAAGGTATGAATTGCAACTAAAGACCTTGCCACATTCATCACATTTGTAAGGTTTCTCTTGAGTATGAACTCTCCGATGTTGTGTAAGATATGAATTACAACTAAAGACCTTGCCACATTCATCACATTTGTAAGGTTTCTCTCCAGTATGAATTCTCCGATGTTGTGCAAGGTATGAATTAAAACTAAAGACTTTGCCACATTCATGACATTTGTAAGGTTTCTCTCCAGTATGAATTCTACGATGATTTGCTAAGTTTGAACTCTGACTGAAAACCTTGCCACAAACATCACATTTGTAAGGTTTATCTGCATTATGGATAACCTGATGTATATAAAGCCTTGAACGCACACAAAATGCCCTGCCACAGTCATTACATTTGTAAGGTTTCTCCCCAGTGTGAACACTCTGATGTCGTCTAAGGTATGAATTGCAACTAAAGACCTTGCCACATTCATCACATTTGTAAGGATTATCTCTATTATGGATTCGCAGATGGGTTGTAAGTGTTGAGCGCACACTAAATGCTCTGCCACAGTCATCACACTTGTAAGGTTTCTCCCCAGTATGAATTGTCTGATGTCGAGACAGGTGTGAATTTTGACTGAAGACTTTGCCACACTGATTACATCTGTAAGGTTTCTCTCCACTATGGATTCTCCAGTGTCGTAGAAAGCCTGAATTTTGCCTGAAGGCCTTGCCACACTCTTTACATTGGAAAGGTTTCTTTCCAGTACGGATGACCCCATGGTTAGGAAGGCTTGAAGACACACTAAAGGCTTTGCCATGCTCATTATGTCTGTAAGGTTCTTCCCTAATGTGTGCTTTCAGTTCTTCTGTGAATATGGGAAAACTGACAAAATCATTCTTATATTTATTAAATATGTGGGTTTTCAGTTTAGAAGTAAGGTTTTTAAGTGGTGAAAGTGAGGTAATATGCTTGATAGTCTTTTCAACTTGGTTATACTCATAAATTTTCCCTTCAGCTTGAAATAGCTGCCTTTCAGGCAGATGGAACTGAAAGCTTAATCCCAGTTCAGTTTTAATAGGCTCGTTTCCTGAATCAATTCCCAAGACACAGCTGCTCCCTAGGAAAGCAAGAAAAGAGTAGGACTTGAACCTGTGGTCTGGCATCCCTAGAGTCTGAGAAAAAGACTAGGATCTGCCCCACCTGACTCAGATATAGAAAGGAATATCAGCATAATTTGTATATGACATTGGCGACACTGAGAACATAAAGAGGTGCGGTGAGGCACTGGGCCAGTGGGAGGGTCTGCAGGAGCCAGGAGGATTATGGTGAGTTTGAGAGATTATGAGCTGAGAAACAGAACAGAAGCAGAAAGCTTCTGAAAAAAGCAAGGATAAGCTTCTTAGGGAAAATAAGACATTTAAAGGAAATTATCATACATTAGTAATAATATATAAAATAGCCAGGAAAGACAGACACATCACCAGAAAAACAGTCAGTGCTCCTAGATCCTTTACAATAGGCTGATGAGTTAAGGGTCTCCCACTGCATAATTTTAGGACAAAAAGAGTGGGAGAGGTGCTGCTTTTAACAATGCTCAACCTAAACTAAAAATTACAGGGCTGACAAAAAACAGGGAAGTATGCCGAAATAAAAGGAACAAAATAAATGCCCTGAAACAAAACCTAAAGGAACACAGCCTTCTGAAGTACTTGACCAATAATTAAATCAACTGTGCTAAAACGTTTAATGGGCTAAAAGAGGAGAGATACAGAACTAAGTGAATGAAGGAAATGAATACTGAAAGAATAAAATATCAAACGAAAGACAAACTAGTAACGAAAAGAAATTCTGGAGCTGCAATACAATAAATGTAGTGACCATTCACTGGCGAGGGGGTACAAGAGCAGACTAATAAGACAGAGGAAAGAATGAGCACATTCAAAGATAGGTTATTCAAAATCATCACCTCCAAAGAGGAAAGAGAAGAAACAATGACAAAAAGCACAGAAACTGCTATAGATTTGGGGGATACTATCATATGGAACAATACACAAACTGTGGGAGTTTCATAAGGGGGAGACACAGGACTGGAAATCACATGAAGAAATCACATTGTAGAAACAATGTCCAAATGTCCTAAATTTGAGGAAGAACTAGATATTCAAATTCAAGAAGCTTCACTAGTTCAAGGGAAAGTACCCAAGGAAGCACACAAAGAAATATAGTACAAACAAATTATCAAAAGTCAGAGACAAAGGCACAATCTTGAAAGTAACAAGAAAAAAGACACTTGTCATATGCAAAGTAAAGTATATAAAACTATGTGCATTTTTCGGCAGAACCCCTGCCTGCTAGAAGGCAGTGGGATGATACCTTCAAAGTGCTTATAGAATAAAAACTTGTCAAGCAACAATACAATATTTAGTGAAACCCTCCTGCAGAAATAAAAGAGAAATTTAGACTTTCCCAGAGAAAGAGCTGAGAGAGTTCGTCAGTACTATTGACCTGGAATAGAAATGGAAACATGAGTCCTTCAGTATCAAAAGGACCCTAGACAGTAACTCTAACCCTTAAGAAAAATATAAAGTTCTCCATTAAAGGTTAATAAATGATCAATATACAAATATGTAGTATTGTGCTTTTCACTTCTAACCACATTAAATTCTTTCCTAGCATTTGAAAGACAAAATTATTAAGTAGTATACATGTAATACTGTATTTTATAAATAGTAAGTCAAGATACATAGAAGTAATTTCTGACAGCAATAACATGAAGGAAGAGAGTTGTAAAGAAGACTTTTTTGTGTATAACTAATGTTACCTTGTTAACATTCTAAAATAGAATGTTATAAATTTATAATGTTGTAACTGTAATGGTAACTGCAAAAAGAAATCTATGCGAAACAAAAAAAAGATGAGATGGGAATCAAAGCATGTCATTACCAAAAAGTCAGCAAAACACAGAAGTCAGTGAGAGAAATGAAGGACAAAGAAGATGTAACATGTTCTATGGATAATTATGTGATGAAATGGCAGTAGTGAGGCTTTCCATGTGACCAATCACTTTAAAGCGTTTAACTTTGCAATCCGAAGAAAACAAGACCCAACTAACCTCTGTCCTGAAGAGACTCCCTTGAACTAACAGGACATACATATCCTGAAACTGAAAGGAATAAAGGAGATTTTCCACGCAAATGGTAACCAGCAGAGAGCAGAAGTGGCGATACTAACAGCAGAAAGCACAGAGGTTTTACACAAAGTTGTTATAAGAGACAAAAGCAAAACGAGAATAGGAACACCCTATACACATTAATCAACATTTATATTAATGAAACCAATTTTTTAAGAGAAATCAGGAGGGGGATTGGAAAACATCTTGATACAAAGGACAAGGAAAACATAACATACCCAAACATAAAATGTAGCAAAAATAGGGCCGGCAAAGATATTTATAACTATCTATGCTTACATTAAAAATAAACAACAATCACATATAAAGAAACCTACCTTTTTACTTCAATGAAGTACAGGAACAAAATGAGTACAATGATAGCCAAAAGAGGAATAAAGATTAGAACACAAACAAAGTAGAGTCTGGAAAAGTGCTACAGAAAATCACAGAAGTAACAGATCATACGCTGAATGATAAGAAGACTGACAAACCCCTGGCCAGATAAAATAAAAAATAAAAAACCAAGAAGAGAGAAATGACTA
Organism: Indri indri; assembly: GCA_004363605.1. Classification (NCBI taxonomy): domain Eukaryota; kingdom Metazoa; phylum Chordata; class Mammalia; order Primates; family Indriidae; genus Indri; species Indri indri. Next base: position 12,495 of record RJWJ010027457.1, read on the forward strand.
AAATTAGAAACAGAAAAGGAAACATTATAATTGATTGTATGTAAATCAAAAGGAAATTAAGAGAATGAGATTGAACAATCATATAACAATAAATTTAATAACCAGGAAGAAATGCACCAATTTCTACAAATACACCACTTACCAACACTTAAGCATGAAGAACTAGAAACATTAAACACACCAGTGACAAAGACATTCAGTCACTGATCAAATATCTCCTATTAAAGAAAAGTACAGACCCAGATGACTGCCATGGCAATCTATCAAATATTGGAAAAAAAAGCATTAACACAAAAACTCCTTAAAATCTTCCAAAAATTATCAAGGGAGGGAACACTTCCAAACTCAATTAATGAGGTTTGTGCTACACTGACAGCAAAGGCAGATAAAGCCCCTACAAGAAAAGAAAACTTTAGAGCAATATTCCTGATTAATCAAATGCAAAAGTCCTCAACAAAGTGCTGGCAAGACAAATTTTCAGCCGCACACTGAAAATAATCACACATTATGACCAAATGGGATTTATTCCTGGAATGCAAGGGGGTTGTAACTTAGAAACATCAATCTGTGTCTTTCTCCACAACAATAGAATAGAGGAAAAAGGCCAAACATTTATCTCACTTGATGCAAAAAAAGCCCCTTAAAAATATCACATAACAAAATCACTCAACATACTAGGAATACAAGGAATCTACTTAACATAGTAAGTATGTAAGAAGCTGACAGCTAAGTTCATACTCAAAATTGGAAGAATGAAGGCTTTTCTGTTACGATGAGAAAAAACAAAATGAGAGCTCACTTGCATTATTTCTATAAAAAATACAGTTGTCCCTCAGTATGCAGGGAGTGTTAGGTCCAGGCTTCCCCATGATACCAAATTCTACGGATGCTCTTCCATATCTGCAGTTTCTACATCCTCAGATTCAGCTAAACACAGATTGAAACTATAGTCTGCCTTTCACAACCCTGGGTTCCCCATGTGCATATTCAATCTACTGTGGATTGCTGACGTAGACGTCATTGAATCTCTGGATACAGAAGCAATGGCTATAGAGGGCAAAGTGTAGGTACTGGAATCCTAGCTAAAGCAATGAGAAAAGAGGAAGAAATAAAAGGCATGCAATTGGAAAGGAAAACATAAAATGATCTCTGTTCAGATGACAATCTTTTACGTAGAAAATCCTAACGATTCCACAAAAAATTGTTGGAACTAATGAACGAATTCAAACATATAGGATATGAAATCTACTTAGTTTCTTTCATATACATTAATATAAATAACACCAAAATAAAAATAAGTAAATAATTTGATTTACTGTACCATCAAAAAGAATTAAATACTTAGGAATGAGCTTAACAAGGAGGAAAAGGATTTGTAAACAGAAATGTAACAAATATTACTGAAAGAAATTAGAGAACACAAAAATAAATGCAAAAATGTCCCATGGTCATGCTTTGGAAGACTTGATGTGAAATGTCAGTAACAACCAAAGTGACCCACACATTCAGTGAAATCCTTAGCAAATCCTAATGAAACTTTCTACAAAAATAATTTATCCTTAAATTGAAAAGAAATCACACGATCACCTCAATAGGAAAAGAAACTTCAAAGAAATACAGCAAGAGGTCTTACATTGCCCCATTTCAAAACTCATTACAATGCTACCTGAATCAAATCAGTACTGTACTGCCATGAAGACAGACGTATGAAGCAATGGAACAGACCAGCACTCACAAGGAAATTCTCAAATACATGGTCTAATGATGGTCAAGTACGGTGGCAAGACCATGTACAGGGGAAAGGACAATCCCTTCAACAAATAGTCCTAAAGGCCGGGCACAGTGGCTAAGGCCTGTAATCCTAGCACTCTGGGAGGCCAAGGCACGTGGATCCTTTGAGGTGAGGAATTTGACACCAGCCTGAGCAAGAGCGAGACCCTACCTCTACTGAAAAAAAAAAAATAGAAAGAAATTATCTGGGCAACTAAAAATATATATAGAAAAAATAAGCCGGGTATGGTGGCACATGCCTGTAGTCCCAGCTGCTCGGGAAGCTGAGGCACGAGGATCGCTTCAGCCCGGGAGTTTGAGGTTGCTGTAAGCTAGGCTGAGGCCACGGCACTCTAGCCGAGCAACAGAATGAGACTCTGTCTCAAAAAAAAAAACAACAAAAAACAACAAACAGGCCTAAGCAAATCAGATATCCACATCCAAAAAAATGAAGTTGGACCCTTACCTTGCACCATACGAAAAAATTTACTTAAAATGGATGCATGCCATAAATATAAGATCTAAAATTATAAAACTCTTAGAAAAATTATAGGTGAAAAGCTTTATGAGTTGCATTCAACCATGATTTCCTGCATATAACACCAATACACAGAAAACAAGGTAAAAATACCCACTAGAATGTCTATTTTCAAAACTAATAAAAGAAAAATCCCCCTGAAAGAGAAAGTGTTGGTGAGAATTGGAGAAATGAGAGACTCGACCCCTGCTGGTGGGAATGTAAAATGGTGCAACCACTATGGAAACCAGTATGAAATTTCCTCATATATTTCAAAATTGGGAATTATCTTAGAAGCCAATAATATCCCATCTGGGTATATATTCAAAGGAATTAAAGACAGGATTGTGAGCAGGTATATACAAACCCATGTTAAAAAAAACAGCATTATTCAGAACAGTCAAGAAGTAGAAGCAACCGAGGTGTTCACTAACAGATAAATGGATAAAAAAAATGTGGTATATATTAAATACATAAAAGGAAAATGATTCAGTCCACAAAAAAAAGAAATTACTTTACATGATAGAAGATGGTTTACCCTGGAGGACACTACACTAAGTGAAACAAGCCTGACATTAAATGACAAATACTCTATGATTTCACTTCCTGTGAGGGACCTAAAATGGCCAAATTCATACAAACAGAAAAGAAAGGGGAGGGGGACAGAAAACAGGGTAGGGAGAAGAGACTTTAAATATTCATGGTAATGAAACAATTCTAATACAAAGAATGAGGAACACATGATGCATTTTAGCTCTCCTAATCTCAGACAATGTAAGATATTGTAAAATGTCTTTGAAAACAAAAGGGGCATGATGTCAGAGGTACCACCACCTTACATATTAGTAGACGTAGAGCTGTGCTTGGGAAATGAATGAAAGCTTATGTGTATGTATCTAAAATGAATAAATCTAACTTCATAATTATCACCAGAACAGCGTAAATAATTACATGGACAAAATAAGTAAATGACCCACAGTGAGGATTGCTCACATTGAAGGGCACTGTTAGGAGCACCAAAGAGCAGAAACATACCCCGGCAGTGGTGTGGACACCCAGGGACTAAATCATCAGCAACACAGGCAGCAAATAAGAGCCAGAGAACAATAGGACAGCACCAGGCTGTGGGTTACCAGGGACCAGGTGAACATTACAGGAAATTCAGATGGAAAGAGTTCACAAAAGCCAGATGACAGGTGTTGTTCCACAGAATAAAGAGTTTGCCTTGGTCTCTGTTTGAGCTGCAGCACCACTGGAGGGCGAAAGGATAAACTATTACATGTCTAAAGAACAGAGTGGTAAGTAGGGGGAAAGATTTCTGCTTAGAGCTCCCAGGATTTAAACTTTGTTTGACCACTGAACTCCCCGACTTGCAAACTTTCCCAAACACTGTTCAATAGTGTGGTTTCCACTGTGCCCACTGGAGCTCTTACCTGAATGCAAACCTGGGATTCTTTGCCCGCCATTTGAGTTTCTTGGTGTTTTCATTTCACTGTCCATAGTCCAGGGATCTTCCCCTTCCTCCAACACAGAGATAACACTCAGGTCAGGAAGCAAGATTCCTGCTTATAAAAACAAACAATCAAGAAGTGCTTGTGGCTTTGCCAAAATCCAAGCTCTATCTTTAGGTAAGAGAGAGGACATTACAAATGGATCAAGAAAAATATTTCACAAATTCATACACAGATGGCCTATTTCGGAATGTGTATAAAACTGCATTATGCAAACATCTAGCTCTCTTCCAAGAACTACTGAATCGAAAGGTTGGGGGTAGAAAAAAAGGACCTGGACATTTTTAAAGTTTCCCGCAAGGTTTTCTTGCATATGTAATCCACTGTACCACAAAATGATGTATTATGAAGAGGACAGAACAAATGAAGAAAGGGGACATTTAAAGTCCAGAAAGCATAATGGAGCTTTTGATTTCTGAGTCAATAAGGCTTGCATCCCAGTCAAGCAATGCAGGGGCTCCCAAGAGGCACACAGAGAAAATGCAAAGACACACAAGGGCAGATCCCGACGTCGAGAGCCATGTCATCCTCACCCAGGGACACCAGGTTCCTGTAGTTCTCCAACATCACGGCCCTGTATAAAGCCCTCTGAGCAGGGTCCAGGCATTTCCACTCTTCCTGAGAGAATTCTATGGCCACATCCCTGAATGTCAAATGTCCCTAAAATGTAAAACATAGTTCACCACTGAGAAGGGAAGAAGTCCTCTCTTCACATAAAATGACAAGAGAGTTGTAAAAATTGATTTGATTGAAGTGAGTGTTCTCACTGATCCACATTAATATATTTCTGAGCTCATTCTCGGTTTTATTATACTTTTCCCTAAGAAATTATGTGGATAATACAAGAAAAACAAAAAATTAGCATAGGTTTACCTCTTTTCTCTATAGAGGTGTTAGATATTCTGTCTGACACACCAAATGATATTCAGTATCTACCTGAACTAGAATATGGGTAATGTCTTCAAGATGACTATGTCCATAGTGGCTTGTAAAAGAAGATCACAATCTAAAAAACTGTGATGAGGACAGCAGTAGCCATACTGGAAGTTTTTGAACACCTCCCACATGCTAGGCAGTATTCTAAATGCTTTACGTGTACTACCTGCTATAACAACAAGAGCCCATGAGAGAAAGATCCATTCCCACCTTACTAAGGAGACAACTGTGTCTCCGACACGCTTAGAAAAAACACCCCAGAGGTCAATGGGCTAAAAATGGCCGAGTAAGCACTGATCCCAGGCGTCTGGGCATGAGGATCAGACCTCACGGATCAAAGAGTTAAGAAGCAGATCAGCCTCAAAAGTAAATTGACAGAGAATTACTTAATTGAGGGAAGTTGAAACACATTCAAGGATAAAAACATGCAACTACACCAAAGGTCATTACATACATGTACACACACGTATACCAGTTATACGTTACATATTCTTACTAACATCAATTCATTAACATGATAGTGCAGAAAAATTTTAAGGCCATGGATAACATTCAAGATAAAATTATAACTGTCAAAAAATATAAAAGTTATATAAAGTGAGGATGCGCCTTTGCTGATCCATGCCCAGGTTCACACACATCACATAAACAAACTCACACACATACACTTATACACATCCACTGAAATAACAGGAGACGTATCTGTGCAGACATGTCCCTCTGCTGCCCTGAACCAGAGTGTTTCACAGAAAATAAACTCCTATAGGAAGACAAACTACAGAGTTTCTGACAATTTCTTCAGAACTCGCTCCCCTCCCGGTGAAGCCCACACTCACGCTGCAGCAGTGGGGAGCTGGCTGGGCTGAGCTCCCCTCCAGGGCACAGACCCGCCCTTGACCAAACCTGATGCAGAGCACAGCCCCCCTCATTCCTCCTTGGATCCCAGGCTGATCTCAGCCCTCAGAAATGGAGGACACTGTGCCTTAATATTAAACTCTGGATACAGGATGGGGTGGAATCCCCTTATTCACCGGGAATGTGCTCCAAGACCCTCAGTGGATCCACGGACACTACGGAACCTTATATATTAAGAAAGTCGAAGGAATATCAACATAACTTTAAAAAGAGAAAGAAAACAGCTTGCTAAATGACATGAACATCTTTATGTAAATATATGATCTGAAACTTGCACTATAAAATATCACAACAAAACATCCACTGAAGAATTTTCTCCAGCCGGGCATGGACCCAACGCCTGCCATCCCAGCACTTTGGGAGGTCAAAGGAGGAGGACTGAGGCTAGAAGTTCAACTCCAGCCTGGGTAACATCACCAGACCCCATCTCTATAAAAAGAAAAAAAAAAATTAGCCAGGCACGTCATGTGCCTATACTGTGAGCTACTTGGGAGGCTGAGATGGGAGGATGGCTTGAGCACAGGAATTCGTGCCTGCGCTCATCTATGATTGTGCCACCGCGCTCCAGTCTGGGTAACCCGAGATCCAGTCTGGAAAAAAAAAACAAAACCAAACCAAACAAACAAAAAAAGAATGCATGCAGGAACCCACAGTCTCTGTGGGATGGATACACTGAGAATAACTAAACCAATCCCCTGCTCTCAGACATTGATTTTGATGTCGTATTTTAAAACAGATGATGGAATAAAACACTATCACTGATGTCTATCTTTCCATACTATTCCTGGTCAGAAATAATTTGGCATCGGAAACACAGTGATTCACTCGGTTACCTTGAAACATAGTAGAAAATCAGGCAGAAAAGATCTCCCCTAACAGGTCTCCTTTTCCAAATTTACCATGTTAACCCATGACTTCCATGAGCACCTGTCTCATCCTGTTCTACAGAGACCTGACAGTACACCCAGATGTAGCCCCTGAACAGTCCCCTGCTACTCAACAGCACCGACACGACAGGGGCCACACCCCCTCTAACCTATGTCTGGGTATGAAGCCATTCCCAGGACTGTGCCCAATGGAGCCTGTTCACTAGGTCACGGTGACATGGAATCAAAGTGGAGATGAGAGGCACTGAAGGAAGGCTTGGGTGAGTGGGAGCAAACATGTCAGTCAGAATGGTTCAGAGTCAGAGAAGACTAGCAACTCCAATGCCCGCATTTGAGAAAGGAAAAAGACACACAACAATCCACCAAGAATATTACGTTACCTGAGTTAAAGCCATTCCTGACTCCTTTTCTTCCCTCTTCCTCCTGATCTGGGATTCTTCCTCACCCAACATGAATCTTTAAAAGTCAATCCTGAATGTCAAAAATAAGCTGTTCAATGCTGAGCATCAACACACCCGCTCTCCGTGCCACAATTCCATGAAGAGGAAACACGTCCCATGTAAAAAGATGGTCTCTCCTGTCCATTACACCAAGGGGGCATGCAGGGACAATAAACTCATTGAGGACCATCAGCTAGTGAGTCTATAACCCCTTTCATCAGAACTCGCTCCCCTCCTGGTGAAGCCCACACTCACGCTGCAGCAGTGGGGAGCTGGGCTGGGCTGAGCCCCGCTCCAGGACACAGACCCAGCCCTGACCAAACCCGATGCAGAGCACAGCCCCCTTCACCCCTCCGTGGATCCCAGGCTGATCTCGGCCCTCAGAAATGGAGGACACAGATCTGGTAGTCTACCACGAATACAAAGTAGCATCAACTCTAAATATTATTAAGCCTGGCCCACTCTGACTATGTGAAGTGGAATCTCTGATAAGGAGACAAAACAAATATTGGCCAAATGCCTCAGCACCCTAATGTGAAGCCAGGGGTGAGCTCCACTCAGAGGGGCAAGGCCAGGACCCCTCCCAACTTCTGGCTCTGCTCTTCCCTTCAGGACTTGTTGTCACAAGTATCCAGACACTGGAAGGTGAAGGACCAAGAAGAAACATGCAGAGCAGCCAATATGGACCACAGGTGGGGGTGAAGGTGTGGCTGGATTGTTAAATGGGGGACAGGGGTAACAGAAGTCCTCTCTGAGAAGCTGGTATCAGCACAAAGACCTGGGGGAAGAAGGGTGCTTGTTACATGCAGCCGAAGGGCCAGAGAGTTCTAGGCAGAGGGACAGCCCACGAGAAGACCCTGAGGCAGGAGCAACCTTGGAAAAGGAAAGAGGCCTGCATGGCGGGAGCAGAGCCAGCAAGGAGGACACAAGCAGGAGATGAGGCCATAAAGGTCCTGCGTGAGCAGAGAGGGCCCAGGTCTGCAAACTTACTTCTCCCACATCTCAACAGAAGTTTGAAAACGATGTATTTCCATACCTGTTTTAAGTAAACATGTAATTTTTTTCTTTATTCCATACAAGAATTATCCTATGTATCTTAAATGTATGACAAGAAATTCCACTAGGCTCCAGGAAGTACAGGGTCCTCCTAATCTGAGATGTGAGGACTGCAGGGGAAAGCATTCGCGAGAGCTGAGAAAGTCCCTCTGGGATATATGAAGGGGAGATGATGTTAGACGTCCCAGCACTCAGTTAAGGACACAACTGGACACAGGATTCTAGAGTTCAGGGCAGAGGGCTGCAAGGGAACCGGAGACATGTCAGAGGAGTTTAAACCATGACACGAGATGATACGGAAAGGCAGTGGGTGTGGACAGACATGATAAGAGGTTCGAGCACTAAATCAGGGGACACGCCCACAATCAGAGAACGCAGCTCAGGAGACACCAGCAGAGGAAACTAGTAAGAGATGAAGGTGACAGGAAAAATCTAAAACAAAGCAATTTTCAAAGTTTAGAGAGATGTCCCCAAAGCGAAGAAAAAAGAAGAAGGAATGATCCGCTGTGCAACAAGCTGCAGACAGGAAAAGAAAGATGAAGAGAGGGAATTAAAAAGTGGATTTAGAAATGCAGAGGTCACTTGTGTCCGAGAAAGAAATGATGAATGGAATGGTGGATGTGCAAGCTTGCCTGGAAGGGGTAAATGAAGAGTTCGAGGTAAGAATTCAAGACAGGGGACATAAACAAGATTTTAAGGTTTGCGCTGAGGGAGGAAATGTCTTCCCTTTAATGTTTGACATACAAAAAAACTAATCATACTCAACACAGAATATTTTACCTCTAGTCCCTAATACGTGTGTGGTTTTTCCCACACTGGCCAGTTCTGTGGGACAGTCCCACCTGGCTGCCCTACAATTCAACTCAATTTTGATACTATCGACCTGCACAGAGGGTCAGATCCTACAGGTTAAAGACTGAGTCCCAAAGACTGCCCCTCCCTTCAGATGCAGAGAAACGTCATGGTTTCCAAACCCCCTCCTAGGTTTTGATTAGTTTGTGAGAATACCTCTTGCTTCTGGGTGTTCATCTACATGCTTTGTAATATCCTTTATAGCATAAGGAAAATGTTTCCCAGAGTTTGTGAACAGCTCTATCAAATTAAGAAAATGTGAGGAAAGGGTCATGAAATACCCAATTTTATGGCTGTTCAGCCAGAAGTTCACGTCCCAACTTGGCACCTGGGACCGGCATCCGATGTGAGGCAGTTTTGTGCAACTGAGCCCGCATCTGTGGATCTGATCCTGTCTCCAGGTAGTGCGATAACTGAGTTATCTTCCAGAACACCCTGTTGGTGTCTGACGGAGAACTGCATGCTGATGAGGAGTAATCCCCACAGTCTGCTGACCAGACGTGAAGTAATCTGTGCTGAGTGCTCACTACTGCATTGATTCCGAATCAGGAAAAACACTTTGGTTTTCTTCCTGTCTTACACACTGCCCCACTCCCTATCCCATCTTGGGAAAAAGGAAGACAGTGACCCACAAGTGAATGAGTCGAGTCACTGCCCTTCGCTGAATCCACGCTCTAAGTCGGAGGTAGCCTGTGATGCCAAGAATGGTTTAAGCACCAGCATCGTAGGCAGCAGCTGTGCAATGCTCAGCTTCATCCGTGCATTTTCAACAAATGTTAAACTGATTAGATTACAAATAGAGGAAA
>RJWJ010027458.1:0-22201 GCA_004363605.1 Indri indri
TTTTTTTTTCTATTTTGAAAAGTATTTACTTAGTTTGAATAAATTAATTGCAAATAAAAATTAAGCTACAATACATAGCCTGAATAGAAATGACCAGAACAAATACAACACAGGACTTGATTTCCTTGCATTAGTCACAAAGTGTGTGATAATCTAGAAAACTTCAAAATCAATTACATTTCCTTGATTTGGGGGTAACAGCAATTACTGATACATCACAACTAATAAACTTATAATACAAGTTTCCTGACATGCATTTCCTGAGTGAACCCAAATGATCATTTTTAAAAACAAGGAAATTATGACAGTTGAAGTAAAATAAAACAGTTCATGGCTTCTGAGCAACAAATTTTACTTTTTTAAAACCAAAATAAAATTCAGAACAGCATTGTAATAGGATAAATTAAAGCTATGCTACCACATACAAAAATTTGCTACAATCAATAAAGTCTTATACAATTATTCAATTTTGCCATGTCTCTTTACCTGCTTTAATCTGGAATGCTGCCTCAGCCTTCCTTAGTTTGTCGTTGTTGTGTTTTGACATTGATATTTCTGAGGAATAGAGCTCCCCCCTTATTTAATAAAACATTCCACATTTTAGATTTGTTCGATGATGCATCATCTTTACATTCAGGTTATGCATCCCCGGCTGGAATATTATATTAATGTAAGTGATACTGTGTCTTTCTCGGGACAGCATATCTGGAGGCACATGATGTCCCTCTGCCCCTTCACCTGGGGCAGATGATTACCTGGTCTAATCTTTCCATATAATAGTTAATATTTTTTTGCCTGGTAATGAATAAGCAATTTATGCACAAACGCTTTAAGACCATGCAAATGCCCCGCTCCTCAATGGAATTCCCCACCCCTAGACTTAGCACCCACTGATGGTTCTTGCCTGAATCACTCTTCACTGTGATAGCTGCACAGTGACTTTATGACTCCAGCTCTCCAACACCTCTACCTGCTGGCCCTGGCATTTCCTGTAAGCAGAGCCCTCCCCCTCACCTGTTCATTTACTTACATATTATCAACAAGGAGTCATGGATCCCTATTTCTTTTGATTTATATCTTTGATTTTGATCAATAATTCACATTGACCCAGGTGACTGTATTACCTACTCAATAATAATAATGCTAATTTTTAAAAGTAATTCTGAGGCACAATTGTGCAGTGACCTTCTTGGAGTCATGTCTTTCTGTAACTCTTGAAGCTAAAACTACTTAATTTCCTCCTATAGATCTAACTCTGCCCGACTCTGGCATAACTAGAAGGACACCAATCTCTCCAGCCTACCATGTCCAATAAGGTCACACTGACCTGAAAGTGTGGACTACAATAGCCCTAGCACACACACCCATGTCAGGACCCCAGCACTCAAAGCCTACTTCAGTCCATGATGAGGTGCCTGAAGAGTTCTCATGCATTGTCATCAGTAAGGCTGTGGTGTTCTTCTTTCCAACCCCTCCATGGTGTCCTTGGCCTTAACAGCCACCCGAGGCTGCCCTGCCATTGCTGCCATGATTGTATATGCCCCTGTGAATGCACTGCCCAGTCAGGCCCCAGTGTCATCTCCAAGTGCTCCCAAAGCTGCAAGATCTTTGATGTGACAATGTGCCTGCGGCTGGTCCCACGTGCATGGGAGTGAGGCTCAAACAGAACTATACACCTTGTAGGAGTTGGTCCAATTAGATCATAAGACCCTAGGGATCTAGAGCCAGCAGTTCTAGTATGAACAGCATGTAATTCCTGCCAAGGGACCCACTCTGATGCTGGTGCCAAAGACCTTTGAGGCCTGAACTCTGCCCTTCTGTGGGGAATCTCACTTCCCCACAGATGGGTCCAGACTCTAACTGCAATAACTGGGCCTCTGTCCACATTGTGGTATCCCTAGGACTGGACTTTCACTTCTCAATGTTGAGGCTGCCTGAGGCTAGAACTCAGTCTCATCTTTGTTCAGTTCTCAAGTTTTAGAACTTTCCGTTCAAGGCAAGAGCATGAATGTTTTGGGATGTTTTTCACACTGAAACCAAACATGAGGAAATGTGAAAATCTTGGTTTCAAATTATCTCTTCACATTTAGGGAATAAACACTTGTTGAACACTTGCTATATGAATCTTCTCAGTAATTACCTACCTTGGCAGCAAGCAATTACACACTTACAGACACATACAAACACACATACACACACACACACACACACACACACACACACACACACACACACTTGATTGGCCAATAACTCTTTGGGGAAAATGCCCAATCTCAGAATAATAGAAAATTGGAACCAAAACATGATACTCATTCTCCTTTCAGAATGATCAAAATTTTAAAAGTTAATAACATCCAACTTTGAGTATGTGGAAATGGCACACTTGTATACTACTGTGGAAATGTAAATAGACACAACCATTTTAGGAAGCAACCTGGCAGTATCTACCAAATGTAAATTTACATACCCCATGACCCAGTAATCCAACACTTCTAGAAATTGAATCTGGAGAAATATTAACACCAGTGCATTAAAGACATGAATACATAGATGCTCCCTGTAGCATGGCGGTAGTTTTAAAAATTGGAAACAAACTGGATGTCCACCAATAAAAAATTGGTAAAGTATGACCCTGCAATGCAGTGAAGCACTTCTCAGCTCTTAAAAAGAGTGAAATGAGCCATGTTGTTTAAGGGAAAAACAAAAACATCAATGTGTATGGAATGACCCCATTTTTGTAATAAACATTTGGTAGTTGTATGTGAATATATAAAAATGTATAAAGTTTGTATAAGTGTGGAAAATATCTGGAAATATATAAACTAAAATGTTAGCTATTAAAGCACTCTGGTTTCAGCTCCAACATGTAAAGAGCTTGGAAGTCACCATTCCAGCCCTCATGACAAGAAAAAAGCTGAACAAACAGAATCAATGACTTTTCTTAGATCCATTTGAGAATTGAGGGCCCAGGACAAGCCACCACTCCCAAAACTGGAGAATACAGATCAGCTGACCTGAAGAAGAAGCCACTTTTCTAATTACCATAGGATGAAACTAGAAATCGATAGTAGAAGGAACACTGGAGAATTAACAAATGCATGGAAATTAAACAACACTTAAACAACCATTGGGGCAAAGAAGAAATCACAAGAGAAATTAGAAAATATATTTAGACAAATGAAAACAAAAATACAACATACCAACACTTACGTAATGCTGCTAAAGCTGTGCTCAGAGGAAAATTTATACTATAAACGCCTGTACTTTAAAAAGAATGAATATCTCAGATCGACGACCCAACTTTACACTCTAAGGAACTAGAAAAAGAAGAGCAGACTAACAAAATGCTAGCAGAAGGAAGGAAAATAATAAAAAAATCAAAGCAGAAATAAACAAAATAGAGAATAGAAAACAGAGAAAAATCAACAAAATCAAAGTTGATTCTTTCTTTTTAAATTCAACAAAATTAACAAACCTCTAGCCTGGGCAACAAAGAAAAAAAAAGACACAAATTACTACAGTCAGAAATGAAAGAGAAGTCATTACCACTGACCCCCTGGACATTAGAAGGATAATAAAGAAATATTACAAACAACTCTATCCCCACCAATTTTGTAACTTAAATCAAAGGGACCAATTCCTTAAAAATCACAAACTACCAAAATTCACACAAGGAAAAATACATAATTGAATGGTTCTATATCTATTAAACAAATTAAATCAATAATTAATAATCTTTCAAAAATGAAAGCAATTGGTATACTTTCTTGCTTAAATTCATCAGTGAAGTTTTTGAGTATTTAAGTAAGAAGTAATACCAATTTTCCACACTCTTCCAGAACATAAAAGCAAAAGGAGCACTTCTGAATTCATTCTATTAGGCCAGCATTACCTTAATACCAAATCTGATGAAGACAGTATGAGAAAGCAAAAGTACAGACCAATATCTCTCATAAACACAGACGCAAAAATCCTCAAAAAATATTATCAAATAAAATCCAAAAATATATTAAAAGAATATATTTTATTCCAGATATACAAGTCTGATTGAAATTTTGAAAATCAATTAACGTAATCCATCTCATCAGCAGGATAAAGAAGAAAAATCAACTTTGGGAGGCTGAGATAGGAGGATCACTAGAAGCCAGGTGTTTGAGATCAGCTTGGGCAACAGCAAGACCCCATCTTTACAAAAAACTTTTACAGATTAGCCAGGCATGGTGGCGCACACCTTTAGCCCCAGCTACTTGGGAGGTTAGGGCAGGAGAATTGTTTGAGCCCAGGAATTTGAGGTTTCAGTGAGCTATGATCGTGCCACTGCACCCCAGCCTGGGTGACAGAGTGAGATCCTGTATGAAAGAAAGAAAGAAAGAAAGAAAGAAGAAGAAAAATCATGTGATCATATCAATAAATGCAGAAAAAGCATTCAACAAAATCCAACACCCCTTCTTGATAAAAACTGTTTACAAACTAGGAATACCTGGGAAATTCCTCAACTTGATAAAAAAAATTTACAAAAAACCTACAACTGACATAATTCTTAATGGTGAGAAACTGGATGTTTTCTCCCTAAGAACTGGAGCATAGTGAGATGTCCCCTCTCACCATCTCTATTCAGCATCATACTGAACATCTAACTAATGCAATAAGACCAAAAAAGGAAATAAAAAGTATACAGATTGGTAAGAGAAATAAAAATGTCTTTATTTGCAGATGACATGATTTTTTCAATATAAAATCCCAAAGAATCAACAAAATAAACTCCTGAAGCTTATAAGTGATTATATCAAGGCTGCAGTACGTAAGGTTAATATACAAAAAAAAAAAAAACAAAATAAACTATTGCTTTTCTAAATATCAGCACTAAAAATTGAAATTTAAAATTTTAAAAAATTAAATGCCATTTACATTAGCACCAAAAAAGAAGAAATGCTTAGACATAAACTTAACAAAATATATTCAAGATCTATATGGGAAAAACTATAAAACTTTGTGAAAGAAATCAAAGAAGATCTAAATAAATGGGGAGATGTTCCATGTTCATGGATAAGAAGACTCAATATTGTTAAGATGGCAATTTTTCTTAATTTGATCTATAGATTTAATGTAATCCCAATCAAAACCCAGGAAGTTATTTTATGTATATCAACAAACTGATTATAAATGCAAAAGACCTAGAACAGTCAACACAAAACTGAACAAGAAGAACACAGTCAGGGGCTTAGCACTGCCAATCTTTAAGACTTAATATAAAGTTATGGCAATCAAGAGAGTGTGATATTGGTAGAACATAATAGAGAGTCCAGAAATAGACCCACACTAATATAGTCAACTGATCTTTCACAAAGGGGCAGAGGCAATTGAATGGATAAAAGATAGCCTTTTCAACAATTGGTGCTAGAAAAATTGTATATCCATGTGTGAAGAAAAAAAAGAATCTAGACACAAATCTTATATCTTTCACCAAAAAACCCTCAAAATTTATCTTAAATCTAGGTGTGAAATACAAATGTATAAAACTTGAGCAGAAAACACAGGAGAAAACCTAGGTAACTTGGAGTTTTTCATGAGTTTTTAGATATAATACCATGAAAGAAGAATTAATAAGTTGGACTTTATTAAAATTGAAAACTTTTGCAGTGTGGAGAAACACTGTTAAAAGTATGACTAGACAAGCCACATATTGGGAGAAAATATTTGCAAAAAAACATGTCTGATAAATGACTTGTATACAAAATATGCAAAGAGCTCTTAGAACTCAACAATAAGAAAACAACACAATTAAAAAATGAAATGGGCAAAAGATCTAAACAGACAGCTCACCACAGATGATATATGGATGACAAATAAACATATGAAAAGATGCTCAACATCATATGTCATTAGAGAATTGCAAATTAAGACAATAATGAAATACCCCTACACACATTAGAATGGCTAAATTTTTTTCAAAGACTGACAACACCAAATGATGAGAATGTGGATATGTAGCATCAAGAATGCACATTTATCAATAATGGAAATGTAAAATGATCCAGCCACTTTGGAAGACAGTTTGGCAGTTTATTGCAAAGCTAAACATAGTCTTATTATGTAATCCATCAATCATGCTCCTAGTTATTTACCCAACTGAGATCAAAACTTATATCTACATAGAAACTTGCACACAAATGTGTATAGTATATAAAATACTTTGTATACATAGCGTATTATTTTTCATATTTGCCAGGAAATGGGATTGGCCAAGATGTTCTTCAACAGGCCAACGAATAAAACATTGGTGGTATTTCCCTACAACAGAACTCAAGAGGTGCAGAAAAAGCATTTAACAAAATCCATCACCCTTTCATGATAAAAACATACAACAAATTAAAAATAGAAGGAAACTTCCTCAATCTGATAAGGATATGTACCTGCAGCTAACATAGTACTTAGTTGTGAAAGACTAGAAGCTTTTCTCCTAATATCGGAAACAAGACAAAGATGTCCACTCTCACCCTACCTATTCAAAAATTATATTGGTCGTTCCAGCCAGGGCAATTAGACAAGGGGGAAAAAACGGTACCCAGATTCAAAAGGAAGAAGTGAAACTATCTCTATATGTAAAAGTCATGATTTAATAACATATAGAAAACCCTAAAGAATTCACCAAAAATAACCTATTAAAACTAATCAATAAGTTAGGATACAAGATCAATATATAAAAATCAGTTGTATTTTTATACATTAGCAAAGAACAATCTGAAAATGAAATTAAGAAAATTCCACTTACAATAGCATAAAAAATACTTAGGACCAAATTTAATTGAGAATGTGCAAAATCTATATACTGAATACCACAAAACAATATGGAAAAGAAATTAAAGAAGACCTAAGTAAATGGAAAGACACAGTGTTCATAGATTGAAAAACTCAATATTATTAAGATGGCAATACTCCCCAAATTGATATACAGATTCAATGCAATCCCTATCAAAATTCCTTTTAAATTTCTTGATAGTGTCCTTTGGCACACGAAAGTTTTATGGTTTTAGGTCTTATACTTGGCTCTTTAATCCATTTTGAGTTAATTTTTATATATGATATGAATTATGGGTACAAGTTGATTCCTTTATATGCAGCTACCCAGTTTTCCAGGCACCATTTTTTGAAAAGACTATTCTTTCTCCACTGAATGGTCTTGGCACCCTTGTCAAAAATCAATTGACCACAGACGTATGGCTTTACTTCTGGACTGTCAATTATATTCCACTGATGTATAGGTCTATAATCTTGGAAAGAAGAAAGAACAAAGTTGGAGGATTCATACTTCCTGATTTCAAAACTTAATACAAAGGTAATCAAAATAGTGGCCCTGACATAAGGATAGATGTAAAGAATGAAATATAATTGACAGTTCAGAGCTAAAACTAAAAAACTGTTTGAAGGAAACATAGGTATACATCTCTGTGACCTTGGATTAGGCAATGATTTCCTAAATATAGCATCAAAATCACAAGCAGCAAAAGAAAAAGTTTATAAATTCATGATAATTAATAACATTTGTGTGCCAAAGAACACTTAAAAAATTTAAAAGGAGCCCACAGGAGAAATTATTTGCAAATCATATCTCCGATAAGATCCTAGTATCTAGAATATAGAAATAACTTCTACCATTTAATAATAAAAAGACTAATAACCCAAATTTTAAAGAGGCAAAGGTTCTGAATAGATATTTTTCCAAAGAAATACACAAATGTCCAATCACATGAAAAGATGTTCAACATTATTATTCATTAAGGAAAAGTAAATCAAAACCATAATGAGGTATCATTTGATACCCTGTAATTAAGAAAAAAAATGAAACTAACAAGTGTTTGTAAGGATGTGGAAAAATTGAAATCTGTCTCTTACCTGTCTCCCTCTGAGACTCCCCAAAATAATCTTCCCCCACCTTCCTCCAGCCTTCTGGGGAGGGCAGGTGTTTCGATTTCTTTAAATGAAATATGAAACGGAGAAGTACCATTTCTGCCTCAAGACACATGTAAAGAGGTGTAGATTCAGGTGAGTTCCTTTACAGACATTTTAAATTTATGTTTTCCTCTAATTTTAATAGCCTATATCAAGAGTTCTTAAACTTCGGTGGGCATGAGAATCACCTGGAAGCCTAGTAAATATGCAGATTGCGGAGCCCTGCCTCTGGAGGCTCTGATTCTGCTGGTCTGGGGATTCCCAAGAATCTGCACTCTTTTTAGAAAAGCTGATCTAAGGACCATATTTTGAGTAGAGCTGACATATATAATGTTTTTCTTTTCCTTATGCTGAAAGAAGTGGAGGGGGTTATTTGGCTACATGTCTTTATGTAAGGCCTTGTTATTATTTGTGGTTGTATAATTTAGGGTTGTGTTTCTCAATCTGCATTACACTGTGGCCCAGAAAGCTAAATTCACTCCCTTGGAGTTGAAGTGGGCTGCCGAGATGGGGAGCAGGTGAAATGGGGGGGACGACAGGCAAAAGGGACCAAACCACTGGAATGTAACTTTTTTTTAGTAGATGCCCAATATCCCTTTTATTTCTAATTTGCTAAGAGTTTAATATCACTAAAGGGTGTTGAGTTTGGTCAAATGCTTTTCTGCGTTTATCACAAAAATCATATAGTTCTTGTCTTTATTCTGTTAATATGGTGACTTAAATTGATTGATATTCAAATATTAAAACCACCTCACATTTCTGGGATAAACCCTATCCGGTCATGTTGTGTTATCCTTTTAAAATATATTGCTGAATTTGATTTGCTAACATTTTGTTAAGGATTTTTGTGTCCACATTCATGAAGAATATTGGTCTGTAGTTTTTTCATATTGTAATGTTTGGGTCTAATTTTGGCATCAGGGTTATGCTGGCCTCATAAGAGAAGTTGGGAAGTATTCCATCCTCTATTTCAGACAGTTTGTGTAATACTGATACTATTTCTTCCCCAAATGTTTGAAACATTCACTAGAAAAAAATCACCTAGTTTTGAAGCTTTCTTTCTGGCAAGTTTTCTTTATAGTTAATTATATTTCTGTAATAAATGTAGGGCCATTCAGATTTGCCATATCATCTCATGTTAGTTTTGGTACATTGAATTTTTAAGGAAATTTGTTCATTTAAGTTGTTGGATTTGTTAACAGAATTGATCGTAGGCCAGGCATGGTGGTTTATGACTGTAATCTCAGCGCTTTGGGAGGCTGAGGCAGGAGCATTGCTTGAGAGGCCAGGAGTTCAGTACTAGCCTGAGCAACATGTGGGATCCCGTCTCAATACCATATAAAAAAAAAAAAGAAAAAAAACTAGCCAAGTACAGTGCCACGGACCTGTAGTCCCAGCTATTAGGCAGGCTGTGGTGGGAGGATCGCTTGAGTCCAGGAGTTTGAGGCTGCAGTGAGCTATGATGCTGCCGCACTCCAGCCTGGGCAGCAGAGCAAGACACTTTCTCAAAAAGAAAAAAAAATCACAAATATTTATTTGTTATTCTTTAAATGTCTTTAAGATCTGAGGAAATCTTTAAGATCCTTCTCTCATACTCATTATTGACAATTTGTATTCTCTCTCATTCTTGATCAATCTAGTTAAGGTTTTATCAGTTTTTAAAAATTTTGTCAGACAACCAATTTTGATTTTGTTCATTTTTTCCCTTTTTTATTTTCTATTTTCTTTATTTCTGCTTTTATTTTTATTATTACACGCTTCTTCTTTTTTTCTCTCTCTCTTTTTTTTAGAAACAGAGTCTCACTCTGTTGCTCAGGTTGGAGTGCCGTGGTGTCATCATAGCTCACTGCAACCTCAAACTCCTGGGCTCAAGTGATCCTACTGCCTCGGCCTCCCAAAATGTTAGGATTACAAGTGCGAGCCACTGTGTCTGGCCCAGTCTTCTTTTTCTAGCTGAAGTCATTGATTTTAGGACTGTGGTTTTAAACCTCTATTCTTTTTAAATATAATCATTTAAAGCTATAGATTTCTCTCTAAGTACTGCTTTAGTTGCATACCATGAAT
Organism: Indri indri; assembly: GCA_004363605.1. Taxonomy (NCBI): domain Eukaryota; kingdom Metazoa; phylum Chordata; class Mammalia; order Primates; family Indriidae; genus Indri; species Indri indri. Next base: position 10,015 of record RJWJ010027458.1, read on the forward strand.
TTTGATATGTGGTATTTTCTTTATTATTCAGTTCAAAATATTTTATAATTTGCCTTTTGATTTCTTCTTTGACTTATAGATTCTTCTATTTCCAAATTTTGGAGCATTTCTAGATATCTTATTGTTATTAATTTCTAATTCCTTTTGGGTCTTTTATATAACTTGTCTTTTTCTGCTGGGATTTCCTATCTTTCCATTCATTATGAATATGTCTTCCTTTGTTCCCTTGATCACAGCTATAATATAATTGCATTTTAATCCTTATTTGCAAATTCCAACACGTGGCTCATCTCAGAGTCAGTTTAGCTTTTTGTTGTTGTTATTGTTGTTGTTGTTTTTTCCTATTCTTAGTAGAGACGGGTCCCTCTCTTGCTCAGGCTGGTCTTGAACTCCTGAGCTCAAGCGATCTTCCCGCCTCGGCCTCCCAGAGTGCTAGGATTGCAGGCGTGAGCCACCGCGCCCAAACTCAGAGTCAGTTTCTTTATTGTCTTTTCTTTTGAGCATGTGTCATGCTTTCCTATTTCTTCATATGCTGAGTAATTTTAGATTGTATCCTGAACATTGTGAATGTTATGTCGTGGAGACTCTGGATTCTGTTTCATTCTTCTAAAAAGTGTTGAGTGTTTATCTGTAGTTCGTTTGTCTTAGCAGGCATTTAACTTGGCAGCCTCAAACTCTAAGCTCTGTCCTCCTTGAAGTGAGCAGTACTTCAAATATCAGGTTACCTGTTTTAGCTTTTGCTGGTACATTTCTGGTTCGGAGGTCAGCCAAACGTTTGGGCAGAATTTGTACACAGAATTTGGGACTCTTGCTCTCTAACCCTTTCCTTTCTATAAATATAATTGCCCCTGCCCACTTTCCAGAGGCTGTAGTTGCCCCAAACTTGGCCATCTTGTTCTTCAAGACAGAAAAAAAAGTTGTAAGTTTGTTACTAGAGTCTTAGCTGTCCCTCATCCACAGGTCCTGCCCTTAGGCCAAAGTCATAAAAATGGGAATCTCATCCAGTGCCATGCAGCTGTTCTCTACTTTCAAACGCCTAATCCCCTTCAGCATCCAACTGCTTTTGGTGGCTCACCAGTGCCCTCAGGAACTTCTGGGAGGGGGTTGTTTGTTCATTTGGGGTCCATAAATATACATAATATAAACGGCATTTGAATTTATAGTTTTCATCTATAGAAGAGCTGGTCACACAGGAGCTTACTCAGCCATTACCAGAAGTAGAACCCAGTTATGTTATCTTCTACACAATAAGCAATCCAGTACTTCATAACCTGGCAGACATGGACTGAAAAGTCATCTTAGCAACCCAATCAAGTTGCATTATTCAGGACCACAGATCAAGAAAAGACTGGCTAAAGCAGGGAGAGGTGAAAGTCAACTGGATTGGCCAGTAGTTCCCCATTATTTCAGAGCAACCTGAGGATTTCTGCTCTGGAGAGCTGAGAGAGAAAATGTGAACTCCGCTGAGAATAGAGGTGTGTGATGATTCAGCCTTTGTGATATAGACAGCACAAATCATCCTCCAAGGAAGCCAACTCATCTCTCTGTTCCATATTTGTGAAAGGTGTTAAAATGCTGAGAGTCTGTAAAACTACTTGTCTTGTAGTAAATTAAAATAAAGGGGGGCAGAGAGAGAAGATATCTTCTTTCTCAAGAGAATCCATTTAATTTTGAGAAATTTCCAACCATGAAGCCGGAGTGTTGATGTTAAGAAGATGGTCAGCCTGTACTGTTCAGTGGGTCAGGGGAAGACTAGAGTTACTTAGTCGATTTGGGGGTCACCTGTATGATATGAAGTGTGCTTAGAAGGCCTCTGTCTCAAAATATCTCCACTTCCAACCTGTCATGCTATAGGAAATCCAGAGGGTTCATTCTACACTACAGGCTTTTTGTAGGTAAAGACTATTTATTTATTCCTCATGTTTATACTCTAGAATCTAGCATCTATTAGAGTGCCTGGCATATGTCAGGGATCATTAAGGACTGTTGCATTGAGTCAGATATGCCCATTTTTAAAATGTAAATACCCAATATGTCAAAAAAAATTAAAAGACCATATAGACATAATTGAAAGGCTAAAAGGCACAATGGGTTGACAGTACTAAGTAAAGTGCTCTTAAAAAATCCATTAAAAAAATGTTATTTTTCCAAGTGGAAAAATCAGCAAAATCCATAATTTCTTTAAAACTAAGAAACATAAGTAGACAGTAAACATATAAAAGCATGTACATTCCTCTTTAGGAATCGAAGAATACAAAGTAAGACCACCATACGTAGTATTTTCAACTATCTTCATTTCGGTCTCTAGAGACACAAATTGACTTGACTGCCTAAAATAGAATAAATCCTAAGACCTCCTTATTATTTCCCTTACCCAAACCTAGACAGTGAGAAACTCAGGCTATTTCTCCAGTTGTCTCCTCACAATAAAAGGCAATAGAGCCTGGGTTCCACTCTTGACTCTCTGTGGCTTACTGGCTTTTTAACATTGAGAAGGTCATTTCAACAGACTGAGCCTCAGTTTCCTCTCCTGTAAAATGGAGGTGGTCATGCCTTACAGAGCATTGCAGTATTAAATGAACAGGATGGTATAATGTGTTCACATAGTGCCTGGCACATTGCAGGTGATGGGACCTCTCTTACCTAGCTCAGGCTACTGCTTCACCCAAGTCTCCCACCCTCCTTCTCTGAGGGCAGAGCAGCTGCATTCACCTCTCTCAGGGAAAAGTCCAACTCTTCTAGTCCCTTTTGCTCCCTTTTCTCTCCTCAGCCTTCCAGCCTCACCTTTTCTAACATCTCACCAACAGAGACAGTGCAGTTTTCTTAGCTACTTCCCTCCTCCCCTTCTATTGGACACTTAGGTCGTTGCCACTTGCCTGCACCTGTAAGACGTGCTGCATAAACCAAACTCCCAAATAGTGAAGCTCTCTCCTCTGAGAGTTACTCCTCCGTGTTCATGAGGCTTTGGTCCCCCAGAGTGTCAGGGTTCATAGCAGTCCTTAGATAATTTTGCTCTCTTTTCAGAGATGTTCTGGAGACAGCAAGTTCCCTGACACAATCCTGCCATCAGGATTTCTGCACTTTGTGGGAAAGGAGGGAAGGATAGTAAATGCTTGATAGATATTTGCCAAATAAGTGAAGGAATGACTCTGGGATCATTAGCACCATTTTGTAAATGAGGAACTAAGGTTCAGAAAGGTTAAATGGCTTGCCCAAGAGCACAGTAATTGGGCTCAAATTTGATCTCAGGTCTTTGAATCCGGTCCCATGGCTCTTTCCCCTACAGCTACTGGGAGACTGGTTCAGCTTAGTGCTACTACTCAAGTGCCAGTCTGCAAGGAGAAAGGAGGCTGTGACAGAGTGTAAATCAATTCACTGCTGCCTTCATTAAGAAAGTCTTGATATGGAAAAAGAAATGTTAGCCACGCCACACAATATACTTTTGGGCTTTATCTTCTGGCACAAGTTCCTAATCTCATTACAAACACGGACCACACTTTTTTCTGTAATATGGGTCCTAATGATCTCTAGCCTAACCACAGGGCTTTACACTCCATGTCTCTCTCATTTCAGAGGCTCTCACGGGCCCTGCCGTCTGGTCGGGATGGACTATTCAGGCATCTCAGAGTCCACCACCTCTATTGACTATGATCTTCAGAGCCTTCTGTGTGACAACACAACCTTCGTCTTTGCCACCATCACCACCACCATCCTGTACTGCCTGGTGTTCCTCCTCAGCCTGGTGGGCAACAGCCTGGTGCTGTGGGTCCTGGTGAAGTATGAGAGCCTGGAGTCCCTCACCAACGTCTTCATCCTCAACCTGTGCCTCTCAGACCTGGTGTTCTCCTGCTTGTTGCCTGTGTGGATCTCGGGGTACCACTGGGGCTGGGTGCTGGGGGACTTCCTCTGCAAGCTCCTCAGTATGATCTTCTGCATCAGCCTCTACAGCAGCATCTTCTTCCTGACCATCATGACCATCCACCGCTACCTGTCCGTGGTGAGCCCCCTGTCCACCCTGCGCGTGCACACCCTCCGCTGCCGCGTGCTGGCGACCACAGCCGTGTGGTCAGCCAGCATCCTGTTCTCCATCCCCGACGCCATCTCCCACCGGGTACATCCCTGGGGCTGTGATTATTCCGGACGCGCGTGGTTCCTGGCCTCGGTCTACCAGCACAACGTCGTCTTCCTGCTGTCGGTGGCGGTCATCCTGTTCTGCTACGTGGAGATTCTCAGGACCCTGTTCCGCTCGCGCTCCAGGCGGCGCCACCGCACGGTCAGGCTCATCTTCACCATCGTGGTGGCGTACTTCCTCAGCTGGGCGCCCTACAACCTCATCCTGTTCCTGAAGACGCTGCCGCACTTCGGGGTCTTCCAGACCTGCGAGGCCAGCCGGCAGCTGGAGTACGCCGTGCACATCTGCCGCAACCTCGCCTTCTCCCACTGCTGCTTCAACCCGGTGCTCTACGTCTTCGTCGGGGTCAAGTTCCGCGCGCACCTCAAAAGTCTGCTCCGGCAGTTCTGGGGCCGCGGGCCGCAGGCGCCCCCTCTGTTCCCCGCCTCCCCCGGCGCCTCCGCCTACGACGGCGCCTCCTTCTACTGAGAGCGCTGTGGTGGAGGCGGGGCGCGGGGGGACGGGCCGGCGGGGAGCAAGGAGCGACCGACCACGAAAGAGCATTGCAGGGGACGCTACGCAACGGTGGGGACGCCACCTTCTGCTGCAGGCGCGGGGCGAAAGAAATTCAGCACGCCAGTGGGCCCGCGTGCCCCCTCCTCTGCGGAAAAGGGGCTTTCCACCTGGGAGTTTTTGTTTGTTTGTTTGTTTGTTTGTTTGTTTTTTGAGGTTCCATAAAAATACTTTTATGTCAAATTTTGTACTTAAGAATAAATAATTACTAAAAGATGCACAGATTTACTTTATACTTAAATGTTTTGTGAACACCAGTTTTGCTTAATGTCAGCATGTGTTTAAGTTTTCATCTTTTTAATCAGCTGATTAACATGGATTGCTATCACAGCAGGTAGGATCCATAGCAGGTAGGATCCATAATTCGGTATGATCAGAATCTATATAATCAGGAGAGATATTTTCTATAGGTATGCAACAAATCCGAATTTTTCTGCTTGGTTGAAAGTTTCATTATCCTGCCTAAAACTAATGTCCATAGTTGTGTGTGTTAATTCAGCAAATATTCACTGAGCACCTACTCTGTGCCAGGCACAACAGGGATGCAGCAATGAACAAGACACCCCTCCGCCCCAATCCTAGCCCCAAGAGAGGCTGCATTCTGTGTGGGCCTCATGGGACACTTCACTATCCTAGCAGCCACCACCTGGGAATTTTATATTGCCGTCTGGAAAAACATTTCTTGGACTCTGAGTTCATCATTTATTCATTTAGACATGGATTTAACAGTGCTTGGTTCAGAAGGTCCTAAAACATGAAAAGATTCTGGAAAAGGAGCATCCTTTGAGGCTTCAGAAGGGCCTGAAGCTCAATATGTGTGATAACTGTGTGATGTAGGTTGCTGGCAAGACAGTGTCTCCCTTCGCTGACTGTTGGGTTGTCCCAGGTGATTTGTTCACTTTGGAGGGGGCAGGCTCTTTATTCCCCAGTGACTGCTAGATGAGGCTGTCTGCAGGACAAAGAGTAACCGCACCCTCAAATAAGCACAGTCATGATGAAATCTGAATTCTAAAAACCCACAGCTGGAATGGAGGTATGTTCTGTATCCTAGTTCTCATTCCTGGCACATGAACTGGCCCTTAAATATTTAGCCTATATTGATAAAGACGTTCTTCCTTAAAAATAAGAAAATTATTTAGCCCAAAAATATTTTACTGAAAGAGCGAGTGTAATAATTGCTACCTTTTGCACTAAGTGTTTATTCAGAGGATACAAAGATGAATGAGACACTGTTGCTGTGTGCCCCAGGTGCCAAAGTCCAGGCCCGAAGGCCCACAAACTTTGATGAACACTTACCTTGGCAAAGTCATCCAGCTTGAAGACTCTACCAACATCTCATCCTTTCCAGGTCGGTAGTGAGATGACTTCAGATTTCTCAGTTTCCACCTAAAATGTCCTCCTCCGGCTTGCTTGATGGTGCCGGCTTTGCCCTAGTCACCCACACTCTAAACCTTAAGTCTTCTTGGAGCCCTGCGTTTTCTTTCCAACTCCCACAGCCAGGTCCTCCTGACTCTCCCTCCCCGGTGGCTCTCAGAGTTGTTCTTGCCATTGCACGCCCACGGCTTCATCCCTGAAACGGCGTCTCACTTCCTCGGCATCTCCCCACTGGTCCTCTCTTTCCCACCAGGCCCTGATTCCAGGGTGCTTTAAAACCTTCATTACTGACAAATAAAGTCCAAACACCTTAGCAAGGCCTTCAAGGCCACTACAGCCTGATGCCAACCAACTTTTCCATTGTTATTCCACTCTAATCCCCCTCCCCCAAGCAACTTGGGATCCAACTCCAAAAGACCACTGGCCTTCTTCCAGATGCCCTTCTCCCCAGTGTCCTGCCCCTGGGCCTTTGTCATGCTGTCACCTGGGCCTAGAACGTTAATCCTTCTCCTCCCTTACCTAGAGCCCCAGCTGAAAGCCCAGCTCCTCTAGGAAGCTTTTCCCTATCTACAAATCAGAAGGGCACTCTCTGGGTCACTGTAGCACTTGTCCCTCTAAAATAGTATTTATCACGTTATGTGACAAATACTCCACATTGTGTTGTAGTTACACACATGCATGTCTTATCTCCCTGCCCCATCAGACTACAAAGAGATTGAGGGCAGGAACCTGGTCTTTTTTTTTTTTTTTTTTTTTTTTTGAGACAGAATCTCACTCTGTTGCCCCAGCTAGAGTGCCGTGGCGTCAGCCTAGCTCACAGCAACCTCAAACTCCTGGGCTCAAGTGATCCTTCTGCCTCAGCCTCCGGAGTAGCTGGGACTACAGGCGAGCGCCCCCACATCTGGCTGTTTTTTGTTTTTTTTTTTTTTTCTATATTTAGTTGCCAAGCTAATTTTTTCTATTTTTAGTAGAGACAGGGTCTCACTCTTGCTCAGGCTGGTCTTGAACTCCTGATCTCAAGAGATCCTCCCGCCTCAGCCTCCAAGTGCTAGGATTACAGGCGTGAGCCACTGTGCCTGGTCCCAGGAACCTGGTCTTGAGCCCCAGTGTTCTATCACTGTGGGCTGAGTGGGAGCAAAGAGTGACAGCTGTCATTAGCCTTCAGGTTTATGCTTCTTGGGGAGCAATGCACACTTTACCCTCATTGCCCCAGGTTGCTCCTCTATGAATATTAACCTTTCTTTCCTAGTCTACACTCTCCGAGCACATTGCTTAGCCCCTTCTGTGGCAATAGCTATGCTTGCCTTTGCCTTCTAGTTAAGCATAAAGTCATCCCTGACTCTCAAACTGTCCCGTAGCTTGACACCCAAGGGCATAGATAAAAGCCACTCTCTAAACTTTGCCATGCCACAAAGACCTGGGCCCAATCTGTGAACCTGATTTGGCTCTGGAGTGGGATCTGGAAAATCTCCCTATGTGACTCTGGCCAGTTAGAAACATTTGAGTGCAACTTTTTGAATATGGGGAGTTCAGAGTCTTCCACGGTCCCTTGAGCAGGACTTTGCACACAGAAGGCACTCAATGCTTATCGAATAAAGTAACTACCAATGCAGCCCTTAGCTAGAGCCTAGAGAGCTTGTTAGGCATTTTCCCCCTCAGTTCCAGCTGCAATATCAATGATGTATTTGTCGTTGGGTGGCCAGCTCTGGAGGAATTCAGCCTGTCTCCCAAAAAGCCAGTGTCTTGTTTTAATAATGAGGCCAGTAGCACCTGCCAGAGAGGGCTGGGTAGTGCACCAGCACAGGGATAGGGCTCCCATGGACCTGCTAACAAATAAGTGGGGCCATCACTCACCACCGATGGAAGAAACAGGAGAAGGAAGAGATAATGACATAGTTTGTGGGGTCAGAGCTAAGCCTGCGAGCCTCAAGTCAGGCTAATCTTTCAGCACCTTTTCAAACCAATTCCTAAAATTTTGTTCTGCTTTTATTCAGAGGGCAGGCTGACCCAGGGAGCAGAAGGGCAGAGGACTCCCACTCACACACCCACTTGGCCAAACCAAAGCACTGTGGGCTTTGCACCCACCCGGCTTAGAAGGCAGGTTGGGGGCCGGTGCTCTCTCCACCCTCTCCCCATCCCATCCCATTCCTACCCATCCCAGATGCCTACCTGAGCATTATCTCAGCACACGCAGCCATCCGCCTGGGAGCATTTCATTAAATAAATTGTGTCTGTCTCTTTACGTTCCTAGTGATGTCTTGGCATCCCCAATAGGCTGGCTCCCAGGGCAATTTTTAATCAGGCTCTAGCCTAGCTCCTCAGAAGTCCAAGGAAAAAGCACAAAGAAAGAGAGGTGTGAATGGGAAGATGGAGGGGTAGGGAGTCAGAGAGGGAACGGCAGGTGAGACTGCTGAAAAGGAGCAGCTGGAGCGCTGCACGCCAGGGACCACAGTGTCCATTCCTGACCACAACCTTCCGCATTTTCCTGCCCTCCACCCACTGAAACCACTGCGTGACCTCAGCCAGACTCTTGCGGACCAGCCCTTCCTTCCAGTCAAACAGAGTTGTCCTCTTGCCACTGCTGGCACATAAAAAATCCAGACTGCTTCTTCACAGCGTTTATACTCCACAGTCCCCCACACAGAATCAGAAAGAGGGACCTTGCTGATCTCTGAAGCAGAGCGCGTCTCCAAGCTCAGGGTAGCCCAGACCTCAGATGGCCTCAACTTGAGTGCAAGTTCCTCTAGGGCACAAACCCAGGTTCTGGAACCTCCCTCGGTGCCTGGCAATGTTTGCGGTTGGTTGGGTGAGTGAAGAGAAGACCATATTTTGGCTTTTTTCTACTTGCGTTTCCTCTTACCTCACTTGCTTACGTTATTACGTTGCCCCATGGGCTTCTCACGAACCTCTTCTCCAGGGCCCTCCAGCCCAAACATCATCTGATTTTTTTTTTGGAATTAAGCTTCATTGAACTCTTGACAGCTTTCATTTGTGAAACCTGCCCGTGATGAGAAAAAGAGGCCCATAGATATGCAAAGCCTGGTAGAAAGATCCCCAGAGTAAACTGTCTGAGGAGACTCATGGCATTCGAGCTCTGGATCTAACCACCAAAGGCAAGCTCTTTGTCACTGTGACCTTGGGCCTCAGGAAGGCTGTTTCCTCATCTAAGAAACTGTAGCGAAGCCAGTAACAGCCTCACCCACACTATGGGGTGTGTATGAGGTCATGTGTGTAAACATACTCGCTTTGTGAGCCATTTGATCCCAGATAAATATGAATAGGTATGCAATCGTTTCACAAAAACAGAGAGCCTCACTGTATTATGTGCATGGACTGGCTGGCTGTCCCAGTCGGTTCGGCTGCTATAACCACAGACCAGGTGGCAAACACTCAGCCACAGCACCGGTTCTGGATCCTCACTTCCACCCAAGGGCATTAAGGCTTTTCAGAGTTCTCTAGTTATGGAGGACCTGGGTTAGGACTTGGGAATTGGAGAATAAAGTGTGGAACAAGGCCTGCCTGGGTCAGCGTGGTGGGGAAACGGGCTCAATTCAGGCCTTAGGTGAAATTGTCCAGAAGGACAAGTCTGTCTTGAGTGCTCTGTGACTTAGTTTTCTGTCCCCATCTCTCCCCGGGTTTGATACCCAAGTCTTCTATCTCCAAGTCGAAGGCTTTTTTTTCTGTATCATAAACCACCTGGGTCTGAATAACGACTTTTCAGAAATACAGTCCTACGATCAGAAGGAGTGATATCATTTCCTGCTGGGAATTTCAGGCATCCTGAAAATTGGTGGATTCGGAATTTTTAAAAGCCTTCTGGTGGTTCTGATGTAGAGCCAAGTTTGGGAATCACTGATCCAATATCTTTATTCATTCAACCTTTCACTCAATAAATATTTACTGAGCACCTACTATGTGCCCTGCACACATTATCCCACATTCGCACTACTTTGCAAAGTAAGCATTGTCTCTACCCAGATGAGAAAAGGGGGGCTTGGGAAGATAAACTGACTTGCTCATGTTAGAGCCAGACTGGGGATTTTCAACTCAGGTTCATTTTGTCCCCAAACCTACTTTTTCCAGCACATCTTGCCAATTCCCCAAACAAGGGATGTGTTCATCAGGACTCTTAGCTATGAGCAACACAATCACCTCTAGTTTCTGTGGCAGAAGATAATATGGAAAAGATATTGGGCATTATTGCATTGAAATTGTGTTCAAGATGTGTCAGGATATAGTGTCATGATATCTGCAACGCCATCAGAAATGATTTACTGACAAGAAAAAAAGAAAGAAATATGTATAACTATACATAAGAAATTGGGGAGGAGAATAAAACACAGAACAGTTTATAGTCAAAGAAAACAAAAAGATTTGGGGCAGCTCACAAAACTGATGAGAAAGCAGAAGGAACAGGACAAAGAGAGGCAGTCGCTGGCACGACCACCCCAGAAGCCAGAGATTAAAACAGCTCCAGAAAGCCTCCTCCCAGCCCCACTGCCAAGTGCAGGTACATGAGGCTCGAAGACTTTAGCCAAGGCCACATGCCCACACTGTGGCCCCAAGGGAACTGGGAATGGGAAGTTGGGCTTCCTTGGCTCCTATACAAATGGGCTCTGCCTCCCACCAAGACTCATGTGGTGAGGAATCCCCCCTAGCAAGGAAGGCGTCCAGCCACCAAATCAAAAATGGTTACTACATGTGTGAGAGAGGTGACTGAGGTTTTGCTGCTGCTAAGTCTTGTTGAGTATACACCACCGAGATAGGAGGCCAGAGGTGTGACACCACCGTGCCCACCCAAAAGCATTTTAGAAGAAGCCTTTGACAGCAATACAATCATATCCCATCTCAAACTGCTGCCATCAGCAGTACTGCTCCCTGCCCAGGCCAACAGAACTACTCGATGACACAGTGATGCTCTTGGAAAGCGGCAGGCTCAATTTGCTACAGTAGTATTGAGAATTTCCTTCCTACCAGCCGTTTATTTAAAGTTTATAACTTGGTAGCAAAGATAAGAGTTTTTCTAAAGAGTTGTTTTCAGTTTCTTCCTGTGTCTTAGATGGAGTCGATATCCTTTATTCTGAGTGTCAAGAGCCAGTTTGGAAATAAGAGAACTTCTTTTCTACTCAAAAAAAAAAAAAAAAAAAAGAGAGAGAGAGAGACTTTGTTACACAAACAATCTTGGGAAAAGAAATACTTAGATTTGCCTTGAGAATTTAGAGGCTTCAGCAGGGGAAAGGTCACTGAATTGGGAGTCTGAAGACCAAGTTTCCAGTCCCATCTCTGCCACTAGCTGGCAGACGGCACTTCTGGAAATAGCGATGATGATAATGATGATGATGATGGTGGCGGTGGTGGTGGTGATGATGATAATGGTGGTGGAGGTGATGGTGATGCTGATGATGATGATGGTGGTGATGGGGGCAATACGATGACATACCCAACAATTATTCAGCATTAACTTTATAGCAGGCACCATGGTAGAGTGCTTGGCTTATCTTAGCTCATTTAATGCTCACAAAATCATTTGAAATTGCTGTTATTGCCTCCTTTGTATCAATGAGGAAGGTGAAGCATGGAGGGGTTAAGCAAATCACCCAAAGTCACACAGTCAGGATTCAAGCCCAAGCCTCTGACCGGACCACGCCTCCTTCCATAGCCTACTAGCATTTCTAGGCCTTAGTTTCTTCATCAACACTACAAGGATGAGATCAGAGGGATTTTACCAGGGATGCATGACAGAATCACCTGGGCAAGGTACCTAAACATACAGATGTTTGGGCCCCATCCAGGCCTACTAAACCAGGGTAAGGGTTCAGCATACATATTTTTAAGTAGGTGTGGATGGGACCTGGGCATCTATATGCTTAAGTGCCTTCCCAGGTGATTCTGATGCTCCCAGGCGAGAACCAATGAACCAGCATACCAATGGTGATTCCTTCTAGCTCCTCTGGTTTTACATCTGCACATGCCAACCTGTTTCCTGGAACACTAATCCCTTAACATACATAGCTCATGACCAAAGTTCCTGGGGTAGATCAGGTGGAGAAATGCTATCTGCCTTGTCTCCACTGTGGAGACTCCCACAGCTGCTCTGACCTAAGGCTACTTCACAAGGTCACACCACGA